>JAOXNQ010000003.1:3685606-3737503 GCA_028571165.1 Hypoxylon perforatum | reverse complement strand
TATTATAATTTTATCACCTTTTAGCCATTTAGCGGATTTGGCTTATTTGGTAGATTTGGCATGATTGGCATTTTGGCAGTTATCTTATTAAACTCCGCCATCGTAACCTGGGCAGATAAGAGGTGCATCTATATCAGCCATGAGATCGCCGCATCTGATCGAGTGATATGTGCCTCATTCTCACGTTGGATCTTTTCGTTCTTAATCGGTTTTCGCTCATTTCAAAATGAGATTCGGTCGATTGGTTTTTACACAGCGCCATGAGCGGACGCCCGAGGAGCGCGATCTTGTTCGCAGGCTCGATATCTTCCTCATGACTTTCGGATGCGTGTCACAAGGTCCGTGATAAGATTTGTGCATCCTTAGAGAGTTACACAAACAGCTAATATGCGATTGAATTATAGTCATCAAGTGTAAGTCTTGCTACACTTCTTGAACATATGGTAGTGATCTAATATCATAGAAGATCTCGACCAGCAAAACATTAGCAATGCATATGTATCCGGAATGAAAGAAGACCTTGGGTTATACGGCAACGAGCTGAATTAGTAAGACAGTAACATCTCTCAGATCGAATGGATCCGATTCTAACTCGTTCTCAAGCTTCACAACGTACTTCAGCGTCGCATATTGTATTATGTTGATTCCGTCTCAGATCATCCTCACTTACGTAAGACCAAGTTACTGGCTGTCGGGACTGGAGATCTGCTGGGGTGTTATAACGGGACTTATCGCTATCATTCACAATGCGAACCAAGTCTATATCCTTCGTGTTTTCCTCGGGCTATGCGAAAGTTCAGCCTGGCCGGGCATGATGACGCTCTTCAGTACGTTGACGACTTTCTCATAATATCGATTAAGAGTACCTACTAATCCTCCTTGATGAACAGTGCATTGGTATACCCCTTCGGAGCTTGCGAAGAGAATGGGATTTTACCATTCTTGTCAAGCAGTGGGTTCGATGATGTCTGGAGCGCTTCAAGTCGCCATCATCAATACTCTCCATGAGGCACGCGGCATAGCGGGGTGGCGTTGGCTGTTTATCATCAACGCAGTTATGACAGTGATTGTCGGTCTTCTTGGCTTCTTCTTGCTGCCTGATCTACCCAACAACGTCAACACGAGGGCATTCTGGTTTAAGAAAGGCCACGCGCAACTCGCAATGGAGCGCCTAGAACGTCACGGACGTGCTGAGCCCAAGAAGATGACCTGGGCTGGTGCTAAGTAAGTCTCAACCCCTATCTACTTGGATGAAGCTTACGGGAATTTCAGGCGCACCTTCGCCAACTGGGTGACTTATTTCATCCCTGTTTTATATATCTCTACAGTTCTGGCATCTTGGGGTTACGCCTACTTTAACCTGTTCTTGAAGAGCTTGAAGAATCCTGATAGCACACCAACTTGGACTACATCTCAGGTCAACGCCATCCCGATTGCCGGTGGTGCCATCAACGTCGTTTTTGGTACGCATAAGACTATCTGCTCATATCTAATTGAGCTAACTTTGAATTAGTGTGGATTTGGGCCATTCTTTCGGATCTTCTAAAGACGCGATGGTCCCTAATCGTTGCGCAAGGTGAGAACTATTCCTAGAGCTTGAGAGAAATATCCAAAACTGACATTTACACACAGCTGTAATTGGCCTAGTGCCATGCATCGCAATGAGTATCTGGACTTCACATCCTAATTCAACTCCATTGGCAACTGCATATGCCAGTTATTTCATATCCTACCTTACTCTGGGGACTGCGCCCCTGATCATGGCTTGGGTTTCAGATCTGTTAGTCTATAAATACCTGAGATGTTTCCTGACAATGACTAACACCTTGTAGATTGCCTCAAGATCCTGAAGCGAGAACACTTATTGTTGGTGTAGCAATAGCATCGTACTACGCTATTTCGGCATGGAGTCAAGTCCTCGTCTGGCCTGCTGTTCAAGCCCCCTATTGTGGGTCATCTGCCGCGTTGTCTCCTTTTTGAAAATGATGCTAACCCCTGACAGACAAGTACGGCTGGCAATCTTCTATCGCCCTGTGGATTCTGGTTATCATTATGACTTGCCTTCTTCGGTACATCGATTTCAAGTATCTTCTGTGAGTTATTCTACCTGTGCATAATTTGAGGTGCTTGCCGCTGACAACCCGAATCAGCCCGAAGAGAGAGGACTTCCGCGCTACTCTAATAGTGGGCTCGGGACCCTCCAGCCCTAAGACAACAGACATTGAGCCAGATCTCGAGGATGATAGCCCTAAGTCACCAAAGCCGTCGACCAGGGTCGCTCAGGTTTAGTGGCAATTCCTTAAGTCCGAAGTGTCCATAGAAATGGGGCTTGCATCAAAGACACTGGATAGTGGCTGAGCTGGAAGGACTTTGATTGCCGTAGCATGAGAAAAGGTACCTAAGCTATAATAGGAATATTATGAGATTAATTTCCCCCTTTCAAGGCGCCAGCCACGTCATGTTTTGTTAAACATCTCCTCGGTCAAACGGAGTTGCATGTCATAACGGTTGAAAGATTAACCGCGAAATAAGAGCAGCTTTCCAACCATCAGGTTCTAAACTTCCAAGGTCATTTTGTAATACTTTTAAAAGAAAAGAGAAAAGCTGTCACGGAGATCGGTGATCCGCCTCATTCGGCCGATTTGCGCGGCTCCCAAGTTGGAGTGTCACTCGGGTCCCAATGATACTCGGGTCCATGGGAGTTCATAATATATGTTATTGCGTATATAAGACACTCTCCATTCGGTAGAGCGTCCTACTTTGTTAGAGCAGATTCAAGCAAGCATCCAATTGCGACTTTTGCGTTGATGCTCAGGACCATGCGGCGCCACCTTCCAAGGGTCATCACAACAGTTCACATACCATTTACTCAGCAACCAGTTTATCTACCCTCTCCAATAGATCTACAAGGACGACCAGGTCGCAATAGAACATAAATGCCTTGTATTGGTTGAATTTTTATCACAGGTCCGAACAATGTTGTGTGAAGATCCGATCCGCGTAATAAAGCTACCACATCACTACGCCAGTTCCACCAGATACAAAAACGAGATTGATTCAGCAGGTACCAAATAAAATGCAACAGGCTATTATATGTACATCTATCTATTTACATATCTGATAACGAGTTAAAAGGATTGGCGCTGTTCAAAACGCCTATCTCTAACTCCGACTGACGCTCACACCCTAACAATCAGCCAGATCATTCCCTTGCCAGTTTACTTGCATCCCAGGCAACGACCAGTCCGAAATCTTCTGGTGCGCATCCGTCTGATCTCCGTTCTTTTCCAGCTTGGCCAGGAAGACGTAAGGACCAGGAGGGTGGTCGTGAATTTGAGTGCCGCGAACGCCTCCTTTTGCCTTTTGCGCGAGGGACCGCCACGCCTCCTGGAAGCTTACGGACTGGTCCCCGTTGATCTTCAAGTCGTCGTTGTTATCTCCGTTTTCGAAAGCGCTTGGGATTCGTCTAGTTTCCGCATGGTTAGTGGACTTTTACTAACGAGCTCATGGCGAAAGAGAATAGGAGGAAAATGCTTACAGGCTCTCTATGTGTCCGTGGTATCCACCCTTGACCTTATCCGTGCAAGCGTCGTCCGTGATGCAAGAGTCGCCCTGCTTGTAGTGCAGGTCGGTCAAGCACTCCAGCAGCTCCACTTCGGGCTGGTTGAACCCGATCAAGTCCGTGTCGTTCTTGTAGCAGACTACGTAAGGGATGTTTCTGGAAGAAGTATCGCCGTAGATCCAGTAGTCGCCGGCGTCTTCATACATGGCGTTGCACGGGTTCTTCCCGCCGATCAGGCCCCAGGCCGAGAAGCCGTCTCCTGTAGCGAATTTGGACAGAACTAAGCCTAGAGCTCGACCTTGTGCTGCAGCAGACATCTTGGAGGATTCTTGGGATATTGCAATGGGAGTGAATCTAAGTGAGACGGAGTGTTGATTGTAGTAAGGACGGAATTAGATGAGTGCAATAGTTAGAGAAGTTTTTATCTGTTTGTGCTTGAGACCATATTGCAAACTACATTCCACCTTATATACCAATTCAAAGACCTATCGTGACGTCGGCGAGGCATGCTCGCTCACAGTAGACTGGTGTGACCGCAGATGAGTATCGTCGTAGAATGACGAGTTATGATCTCATTGCTGCGATGTGAAGTATCGCGATGCCGATATTCAGTCAGCATCACAAGTAGGAATGTGGCAGTAAGCCCTATCCTCTGCGTTGAGGAGATCTACAAGCCACCATTGCTAATTTACGTATGAAATGGCTATACTTAGCATCGGACTGGAACCAGTGTAACGGGAGAGGCCAGCATCATAAGCCTTGCGTTACGTTCCACCGCATAGGATAAGGCGTTCTGGATATCTCAGCTCAGTGCCAAGCCAAGGAAGAACAGGAACTCAATGATATGCAGGTTTGCAGGCAGTTCATGTTTGGGACTTCCTGAGCCACCTCCGCAGATCAATAAGTTCCATTTATATCTGAATCGGGAAATGGGGGCTGTTTGTCTTCAGCACCGGCCGAATATAGGGGATCGGCATAGACCCCCTTGTTCATGCCAAACTGGAAGATTATTTGGTCAAACCCAGAGGTACAATTGTGATATGTGATAATTGCTTAAGTACCTAGCTGCCTACCCCAAATCCTTTGAAAAGCACTGTGCTTGATCTCTCATATGGACCAAGAACAGTACTTGACTCCCCAAGTTACGACTGAGCCGCTGACTATCTCATCTTGGATTACGTATCTGTATAGAATTATGTTGGTGGCGAGCAATGCTGGAGTACTTTCCGTAATTCACATTGCCTTGGCATAAGCTGATATCCACTCATTTGAGGCTGTTAGTTGACTTTCATTCAAGATACCTTCCTACTTAAGGTAATTAGCTAAGATCTGGAAGGATGAGAATCCTCTCAGCACGTGAGTTGCTTCCAATTTTGAGGTTGAAAAGCGTCAGTACGCATAATACGTCAATACGTTATACCTTGTTAGGACATGATTCTTCAACAACTAGATCCTTTTATGCCAAGCAGCCAACCTTAATACGACAACCTCTCTTACATAGCTTGCACAATCTTATCTATGTAAGCACCACTTTTACCTAATTGGCTGCTAGTTCACGTACACCTAGCTCTATCCCGATGACTATGAGAATTTATACGCGAGTTATGTAATTTAAAGTAAATGAGCGTGCATTGGTATACAAGGAAGAAAGTACATATGCGACATTATCGTACAAGGGCAACCATCTCAAATCCATTTCAACTAACACCCCCTAAACAACCTAGCTAGCGCGCCTAATCATCAAGCTTCATGCAGACATTCGGCCCAGCCAAACCATCCACGCCCGCGCACATCGGCTGGTCGTCGTCGCAATCCCCATTGCTCTTGCAGACGTCGCCCTCGCCCTCGCCGCGGCGCACGACGCCGCCGTCGTCGCGCCGGCTCTTCTTGGGCTCGTGCATCTTGTCCTCGCGCAGCTTCTTGAACTTCTTGATGAGGTCGTCGGCGTCCTCGACGTCCTTCTTGGCGAGCTGCTTCGCCGCGTCGTCGGACGACGAGCCGTCGCCCGTCTTGACCTCTGGGCGCGCCCCCAGGCTGACGATCCCGGACTTGGTCAAAAGGATCGTGCCCTTCTTGTCGATCTTGCCGTCGTCTTTCAGGTCCTTGTAAACGTCTTTGATGTCGTCGTCGCGTCGCGCCATGTTGTTGGCTTGCGAGGCGTCGCCGAGGGCTACGGCGCTGGCGAGTGCGAGGAGGATGGTGACGGCGAATGTGGTCTTCATTTTGGTGGTAGATTTGTGTGAGAAACTCAAGTTTTATGAATGTGAGCGAAATGTTTAATTGTGTGTAAATGTGGAGTCTTAAAATGTTATTTTCGATTGATTCTGTAGAGTTGGTGTGATGAATTGATGTGGATTGGATGAGAAGCAAACTCAAGCAGTTGAATGGACTGCGTTATATATAAGAATGTAGTACGGAAAGAGATAACTCTTCAAGTCTAATAGATGTGAATATCATCTTGTCTTTGGAGAGTTTGTTGTCGACATCAACAGCAGCGTCATGCAACTCGAAGATCGGCAACTTACAGAGCAAACATTAAAAATAGCAATAGATATCATCGACGTACAGTGCATAGGATAGAATGAATTTCTTAATATCGATGAAGAAATCCTCAATACGTGAGCCAAGACAAGTCTGAACAACCGTGATCGTAGCTCTTGAGTAGCGTAAGGAATACCGTAGATCGGGACTTCCTCAACACGAAACAAATCGGGTAGACCGACTCTCAGCCTCTCCATCCTTCTCAACGCCGAAGAATCAGGGTAGAGAATCCCGCGGGGGCGTTCTAGTGTAAATGCAGGTCCCAAGTTGCACAAAATATGTCATTCAGATTTTGCATTATGCCTCGAAGCGAAAAGGGGATGTTGGTCAAATGCATATCGGAGGCTCCGCAGTTGACATGATGTGACATTAACGCCTATCACTCAGCTCGTTGGAAGCCTCCAAGGGGGTGGACCCTTGCCGCTGTTACATGCGGCAGGTCGAATTCAGGGGTAAGTTGGGGGCGTTTAGGGGGAACTATCTCCCTACAGTGGAAATACGCCACATTACCTAGAAGTATTAGGTAAACAAGTACTTATTGGAAAATGACTTGTCTACTTGATCATCGAAGACTTCTTTTTTTAACATCTTCATCCCAATGAAGTCTACCTGATGCAGATAGATACCTCGATATGACATGGCGATCAACACGTGCCTCTAGTGACAGCCTCAGCCTGGAGATATCCAATTCCTAGAAGGTTCCCTAACCCAGTTCCAGTGACACAATGATCCAGCAGACAGGCAGTGCATATTGCTCATTGCTAGGACTTATTCCTATACTGTGTTGACCTGGCATTATGATCAACAGATCCCTCAGTTGACACTTTGACTCGGTAAAGACTTTCTAGAAGGCTTTATTTTTAGCTGAGATGGTATAGTGGCATATTGATCGACGGGAAGGCAGGACGTCATGCTTCAGACACAACATCAACAGCTTTGATATAGCAACTGCCAGTGATGTTGGTCTTGGGAGCATATTAATCGTAAGAAGATGCTTCGACTATAAGATCCAAGTAGTTCTCTCAAACATGAATACTTCTAATCTTCATCAAACACACTCATCATCAACTAGCACTTGTATCATCGAACGGACTATCGCTCATAGCCTTATTGCACTACTCTATTAAACATATATCTTTGATCTTTTACTCATTCAAACACTCATCAAAATGAAGTTCTCTCTAGCAACTAGCCTTTTCTACCTCCTAGGCTCCGTCTCAGTCTCGCTGGCTGCTCCAGCTGCTGACCAAACTCCGTGGGTCCAGCCGCGTGCTCCCAAGGACTCGTCCAAAATCCACAGTGCCCCCACCGAGGATATCTACTGCTACACAGCTGATGGCAAATGTAAGGAGAACACAAAGCTGCTCTGTTTGGCAACGGAGTTTACTGACCGAACTACAGGGATCACCATCTCCGCCCAGACCGTGGTAGACAGCATCATCCAAGCCGCCACGCTGACGGACCAGAACAAGAAACAAGACGGCTACCCCAGTGGTATCACCAACCCAAAGAGTCTTGGGCAGGGAATACCTTCGGGCTTCTCAGGGAAGCTCGACCACTACCCCATCGCGGAAACCATGTCGGGGACGGCGGTGTTCAACGGCAGGAACTTCGCCGACAACCTCCGCGTCATGTACCAGTACAAGAAGGGCTCGGATGATGCCACGTTCGTTGGTGTCTGGACTCATGCCAACGCGGCGAGTGGCCAGTATGTCTGGTGCGGAACTCGGGCTCAGTGGGGCTGGTCTTAAAATTGCCAGCGCCGGTTTGAGTTACTGAAGCATTTTGGGCATGTACTCAATAGTCACTCGTTTTTATTGAAGAGAAAGGAGAAGATGTATCATCGGAATTTTTTCATTGTATTATTAGATGTATTTGCAGTATGTATCAAGGGGCAGCCAACTCATTTCCGTTAGCCCGGATAGCTTCATAACCCCTAAATGGGTTTGCATAACTTACCTGACATAAATTTAACGTAAACTTAAACATATAAACATACCTAATGTATTTCTTATGAAATAATGCAAATCATAAGCAACTGATATTAATTGCCGTGAATCATCCCGGTGCCTGGGATCAAACATTACAAGTGCTCGACGGCCATGGAACGCCGCCGTGTGGTTCTGTACCACCACACCGGATCCTAACAGCATGGGTGGGAGAAAACCATGTGGCTAGAGATGACCCGCTTATCTGAATATCTACCTGGCAGATCGACGCGGGTAAAACGAGGCGCTAAGATCCTGGTGGATTCCCAAAATAAGCATAAAATGTTTGGGGGCGGTACTGAACAGCTTTTTACGTCATGCGGCGAGATACTTGGGTACATATCGCGCTGAAGCCTACGTGTAAGTACCTTAGGTAGACAAACAATTATATAAAAGGCTCGCTTCATAGTAAAAGTTAGAAAAAAACTCATCACAACAATCCACTATCTTGCAAATTCTCATACTTACCAAGATGGATCCAAAGCTTCAAGAATACCTCCAAAATGTCGAAGTCTACGACGAGCAAGCTGAGCAGGCACCAGCCAAGAGCGAAGTCAACACTATCCAAGCCTTTCTTTCAGGCAACCTTCCCGCCAACGAGGCAGCTCAACGATTAGCTCGTAGACCATTTCAAAGCACTTCAACACTCACTAAAAAGCTGCGCATGTCCATGCTATGGTCTTTCATCAACAATATTGCAGTTAACCTCCCCTCGACGCAGCCTCTAATCGTTGATCTGATATCAGCGATTCGCAACTCAGAGCCGGTGGGAGCGTCGGTAAACGCTGAAGATAACTGGTCGACGTTGGGAACATGGCTGAACAAGTGGGGTGACTCGATCAACAGTAAGACATTCCACTCATCCCTCCTCTTCAGAAGCATGCACTAACTAGCAACTTTAGATTATGAAGCTGGCTATCTCTGGCCCGAATCCAAGGACGCAACGGAGGCAGCGCTCTGGCCCCGCGTGACAGCGTACAGTGCTAGGTTAGCAGCTACAGGTGATCCCGTCATTGGGAGCGAGTTCTTCACTCTGCGGTGCTGCACTAGCATCGTCAGAGCGCTCGATACGGACCAGGCACTGCAGCACGAAGAGTACCGACCCGATATCATTGCGGCAGCTCAGCTGTTTATCCTGAGCCCCCGACAATTATTGGAAAGGTGCCAAGCGGGAGATACGATCCAGTGGCTTGCGGAAGACCACATTAAAGGCAATGTCTTGTGGTCGGACGACATGACCAAACTCTCGGTGGATAGGTGGAAACATTGGAAGACAAGATGGCAGACCATCAAAGAGTCTGACATTTTGGGGAACGTAATCAAGAAGTTGGCTTCTCAGTCTCTCGATG
Source organism: Hypoxylon perforatum (assembly GCA_028571165.1). NCBI lineage: Eukaryota > Fungi > Ascomycota > Sordariomycetes > Xylariales > Hypoxylaceae > Hypoxylon > Hypoxylon perforatum. The sequence goes on along the minus strand of JAOXNQ010000003.1, from coordinate 3,728,063 downwards.
GTATGGATCGAGCTGAGTCCAATTGAGACCTATGGGTCTGGGTGTAAACGTGCGGCAAAGACACAGGAATATGGGACCGGTTGGGATAGAAGTTCTGTACCGTATGCAATTCTCTCATTTTGAAGAAGTTGTTAAATTCCTACCTGCAAGGCACTCGTCTAATACCACTGTGTTATGGCTGAGTTAGTGAGTGAGCTCCACTGACTTACAGGGGCTCAACTTGGCGACTTGGAGGGGTTCTAACGGACCTGTCTGTTGGCGGGTACATCCACAAAGCCGACTTCTGCGGGGCCGATTCACGGCCAACTGCAGCTTTCCCCAGTAGAAATCGTATTAGCATTAGCTTCGCATCTTCACTTTTACGAGAACGGGTAAGGCCCATACTATTGTCCGATCCAATAGCATAGAAAACACCGGAGTATTTTGCAGATCCATTCCGCAGTTATGTGCAATTCCAATAGGAAAAGCGCATAACCTCGGGCGTGATTCGGATCCTTTTAAGGACTCCTCAATTATAATAAACAACATCCCACGTGGCCGATGCAAGAATATTTCCGCTTATTTCAGGTGTTCTAGATCCAGAATCTACCTACTCTCAAACGCAAAATATCTTATAATTATCGCCATGGTCACCAGAGTCCTCATGTTGATTTACCGGAAGCCGGACTTAAATCCCGAGCAGTTCCGAAAACATTATGAAGAAATACACATGCCCCTCACTAAGGACCTGGCCGGCGAAACGTTCCCTCTTTCACATACACGACGGTACATTCCGCGTCCTACACCAGCGCCCGACGCTTCCTCCAGCGCAGGGGAATATCCTGCAGTTGTCCTAGGCGGAAACCCAGCAGATGTTGAAGTCGATTGCGTGACGGAGCTGATATTCCGTGACAAGGAGCACATGCAATCGTACTTCGTGCTGCCGGATGCCCCGGGTGCCGCGGCGAAGCTTGAGGAGGAGGCCGAGAATTTCGTCGGCAAGTACCAGACTATCCTCATAGAGGATTGCGCTGAGTCACTACCCGAGACGAAGCCTGAATCAAAGGCTGAATCCAAGACGTGGTCGATTAAAGAGGCATGGTTACGTTGGCGGCGGTGACGGATGGAATAGTGGGGGCATCGCCCGGGAGTTGTTTTGCGGCTTACGAGTGAACGCGCAGTCGAGCTGAAGACTTGCATCTAACTTGGTATGATTGACGACATGGATGTGAATTAGGGAAAACGATGATGAGAAATGAGTTGGGAGCATGTTTGGTTGGAATCGCATTGGCAAGGGGAATTTCGAGACGCACTTTTGTTATTCCTTAATACCAAACCTGCCTAGGTACACCCACTCGCCGCCCCGCGCTCCCCAGCAAAGACTTAAGTGAGATATCTAAACCCAGTACCAATAACATTCTGACCTGCACGCTCTTCTTCCCTTTCTTTCTGTTCCAGCTTCTTATTCTCACGCTTCAGGACAAATCGTAAGACCGTACTAGCAATGATCGCCACCAGCGCCATCCCCGCATTGACGCTGAATGCAAGTACGAACCTCGGGCCCGCGTTATTAGGGTATAGGTAAGAGCTGTACACGCCGGAAACACCTGAAAGCGCGTTGTTGAATGCGACTGCCGCAGCACGCTTCGCCGGCGGTCGATTGTTCGTGTTGGCCGTCCAGACCATGGACATGTTGAAGCCCGTGTAAATGCCGGGAAGCATGATCATAGCGCCGAAGTACCGCGGGCCGATTCCTTCGGTCGCGCAGGCAATGATAAGTCCGACCATAGCCGTAGCGAGGGGTCCGACCGTGTGCCAGTAGCGCTCGTTCGTGCGGTCGGCGTTCCACGACACGAGGGCGCACACGATACACGCCAAGAGGTAGGGCGGCGCCGTGAGCAGCAGGGTCTCGACCTTGCCGCGGCCGAAGCTGGCCACCACGGTCGGGAAGAAGCTGTTGATGGAGATGGAGCTGGCCGCGCCGTACACGACGACCGCGAGGATCCAGTTCTTGGGGTCCGTCATGATCATCTTGAAGCCCGCGAAGAGCGGCTCGCGTTCAGACGAAATCCAATCGGCTTCTCCGGCCGCGTCTACTTCCAGTCGGTACATCGCTAACTGCCGCTCCTGCTCCGTGATCCACAGGGTGTTCGCTGGGAAGTTAGGCAGCACAAAGTACGCCGCAAATGCGACGAGAACCGTTATCGAGCCTTCGATGAGGAACAGCCAGCGCCAGGCACGGAGACCTCGTAAGCCGTCCATTCCGTCAACGACTCCCGCAGCGATGAGGCCGGCGAAAGCGCCCGATAGCATGGACCCGCAGTAAAAGATGCCCGTCCGGAGAGACATTTCCTTGCGGACGTACCAGGCGCTCAGGGTCGCCAAAACACCGGGGTAGTAAGCGGCCTCGACCTGTTATTGGGTGCTGGCATTAGTAATGTGCAATGTGCAACGTCAAAAGTTAAGGGGCTACCTACGAATCCCAAAAAGAATCGACACGCCAACAGACCACCGAAGCTATGCGTAGCACCGCTGCAAGCACAAATGACACCCTATTGTATTGAGTTAGTCGTGTGCGTCTGATCGAAGGACTTTTTATCAATTGCTTACCCATACTGCAATACTATTAGCTAATGTTCTACCGGAAATTAAGGAGTTTAAGGACATTACGTACCGGCCATGCACGACGTGAGATATAACGCTGGCTTTCCAATTTTATTGAGGAAGAGATTTGACGGGACTTGCATTAGAAGGTAACCGACGTTCAGAATCGAAACACATGTCTGTAAGAGCCAATTGTTAGCATATGAATGACGACCTAACAGGGAAATCAGGGCCCTGTGACTTACTTGGAACTGATATCCCTGTAACCCAAGGTCCTCCTCAAGGCCACCCAATCGAGCAGATCCAATGGCGTTCCTATCGAGATAATTCATGATGTATATCAGAATCACCATCGGCATCAGACGAAGATCCATCTTGCGAATAAGTTTCTTCTCCAGAGCGCTGTACTCCTCATCAGAGAGATCTCTGATTAGAGGAGGCTTCTCAACGATGTAGACGGCATTGGTCTCCCCATGTCTCACAGACTTAGAGTCAGTGTCCATGACTTTCGTATCGTTGTTCATCGTCGGTGTCGTCTGCCACCGGCAGGAGAACTGGGAAACGGCGTAAGCTTCGTCGAGACGAAGAAATGATTGCGTATTAAGTGTTGGCGCTCCTGAATGGTGTAGTGAAGATCGAAACAAGACTCCTTGTCGTCCAACCACCAGGATATATACCTGGTATCCTCCTACGCTACGACAGTAACGCGTTGCCTCGAGATACAAGGCCAAGCACCCAGGCGCGGCTTATCCGATAGGAGAGATTGCATATCGTCTTAGCTAGCTACTCGGCTAGCCGTTCTCCCAGAATAGAGAAGTATAGTCCGGCTAGATATCAAAATAGCAATTTTTATCTACCTAGCGTCTTATCTCCAAAAACGTCGGCCGCTAAGAGATGGCGGCCGAATACCCCGACAATGGGTCTGTGGGGAAACTCGTGGCCATTTTGACTAGGAACCCTGATAAGGGTGGGTGGGATCTTCGAGATTCGAACGCTCGGGTCTCTAGAATAATTCCTGATATGAGCCGACCGAGCCAAGCTGATGACCGATAGAGAGAATACCGGCTGCATGGACGGGGTTAGGGTAGTGCCTATCGGCCGCTACGGCCCTGAGCCGATGGAGGCGGCCTTGGCTATCGCCCCTTATTTGACACTCGCTATCCGTTAGGAATCCCCCGCATTCCATTTACGATTATTGGCGCTCTTCAATGTTCGATGCATGATAAGGTCCACATTGTAGAACGAGTCGCGCAACCGGCACGACCGATCGCGGTGTGCTGAGACGGTCGCTCGCTACGAAATTCGAATACTGAAGCAATATAAAGATGTGTAGATGAGCAGTCCTGGTAGGTAAATCTGCTAAGAGCGCCTGCAAGTTACTTTTCCCCATAACAAATATCTGAAGCCGCCACCATGCCTGCTACTTCAGCCAATTCGTCCGTGCTCATCGTAGGCGGGGGTGTCTTCGGAACGTCGACGGCCTTCCACCTTGCATCTCGCGGCTACAAGTCCGTAACCGTCATCGATCGGTTCGATGCTCCCTCCAAAGACTCCGCGGGTTGTGACCTGAATAAGGTCATCCGCACCGACTACCCCAACCCTCTATATGCCCAGCTCGGGCAGGAGGCTATGAAGGAATGGAAAGACCCCAATTCCATGTTCGCTGGTCTCTACCGCGAATCCGGCTGGATTATGTCTGCTCACGAAATGACTCTTGATTGGTTAGAGAGCTCGCGAAAGTTGTCGGAGAAGATCGGGCGAAAGGGCGTGAAGTACATGTCCGCAGAGGAGATCAGGAAACAATGGCCTGCTTTCACCGGTGACTTTCCGGGCTGGACCAATCTCTACAGCCCCGCCGCGGGATGGGTTTGTATTACCAAGTTCGAGAAACTTCATTAACGGTTAGACTAATTCGCTATAGGTACCTTCAGGTCAAGCTCTCCTTCGAATGGCCACTGCGGCTAAGAAACTGGGCGTTAACTACATCTTTGGAGACGCCGGCTACGCCAAGAAGCTTCTATACAGCGCCGATGGCACGTGTACGGGCGTAGTCACAGCCGACGGCACGACTCACAAAGCAGACGTAGTCGTGCTTTCAAGCGGCGCCAACACGGCAACGCTAGTAGAGGCCAAGGAGGAGATCGTCGCGAACAGCTCGGCGATCATGGTCATCAAGCTGGAGCCGCACGAGATCGAAAAGTACAAAGACATCCCCATCATCGACGACTTCGAGCAGGCCATCATCTTCCCGCCGGACGAGAATGGCCTGATCAAGCTCTGCAGCTGCCGCAACATCACAAACTACAAGAACAAGACGGTGCCCGGGTCCTCGATAACGCATTCGCTGGGCGACTACCCCTACGATGGGTGCCCAAAGGAGATCGAAGACGAGATTCGATCTTTCGTGCGGGAGATGATTCCGGAATTGGCCGACCGGCCGCTGTACCACAGCAAGCTCTGCTGGTAAGTCACCCCTCTCCCATTTACTTCTACTGCATAAGATGACTGACATTTCCGCGTACAGGGACGGCGTCGCCAAAGACCTCAACTTCAGAATCTGCCAGTACCCCAAAACCAAGAACCTGTTCATCGGGACGGTCGGCTCCAACCACGGCTTCAAGTTCCTGCCTGTGATCGGTAAGTACATTGCTGATATGCTGGAGGGCAAGCTATCTCAAGATTACGTAGACCTTTGGAAGTGGAAGTTTGGCGCGGTGCCGAAAGACCACAAAGACCCGCACCCCTGGCCGGCGCGGGAACTGACGGAATTAAGCGGATGGGCTGAGAGACACACGCCGGGGCGGCGAGAGCTTCCGTGGACTTGGAGTCGCTTGTAATGGTTTACGTAGATACCTGATAATAATATCTCAGTATGATAATTAGTAGCAAATAATGATATCAACAAGATGATGTTTTATTAAGGCGGTCTCTTATCGATTTCAAGTAGTCGTCTCACAATTAAGGTTGTAGAACGAAGCAAAAATTTCTTCTCCCTCTTCTTCCCGTACAACATTAACGAGTCACGCCATTATTACATATTTCGCCACATGAATTAGAGTACTACGAAGATGCTCTTAAACCCCGGCGTAGCTTAAGACGAGGATCCAGTACGTTCCATTGCGTCGGTTCCAGCCTAATACCTTCCTAATGGCAGCTCCTAGTATATTTGACTGAACTAGGTACCCGACCCACCTCTAGTAGAAGCCTTCAAGCCCTTTTAGTCTTATCAGGGGTACCTTAAGCTCGGTAGTTAGTACTATATCCTACCCCATCGAAACTCCACTTAGACTGCAGACCCTCTCTTTGTCTCCGCATCCAGACTTCGGGGGCTTATCTTGGATTGTGACTGTTTATCCTTCAACTCTTGTTCTCTAATTTCCAATGTCTACCTCCGTCAAAGTATGGGCCGTTTCAAAGGACGCAGTCCATTAGCCTGTATAAATTGCCATTCACAGAAGGTCAAGTGTACCGGTCGTGCGTACCTATTCAAGTTCCTCCAAGCTGTGAATGTCCAGAGCTGACAATCTCCCACAAGACCGACCGTGTAATAGATGTCAATCTCGAAGAAGGGAATGTATCTATCCAGCCCGGGACCCGGTTCATTCTATCCCGGAGAGCTATCTCCGCAGTCTTCAAGAAGAGTTGGTCGATCTCAGACAACGTGTTGGACAAGAGCCAAGAGGCGAAAGCAATGTGCAAGTCTCCGGAGAGTCCGGGAGCGTCGGTTCTGCCAACCTCCGGAGAAAGCCCCTTGACGAATGTAGTGCTGAGCGATTCGTCGAGACATTGAGGCGGCTTTCTGTGAGCGTCCCTGATAATGGGCCTCCTGGAAACCTTACAGAGGCTTCGTCAACTGTGCCATACACTTATTCAAGACTCAATTATGACTCAATGAGTATGTAAACCATGATCCTGTCATTTTCGATAACATGTTAATATCTTTTGATAGGGTTGGATGTCTCCTTCAAATTGCCACCACGCCCATATGCTTTTCATCTGCTAGATACGTTTGAAGAAGGGTTCTGCGAATACCATTGGCATCTAAGAAAGGACTTTCGAGAACGCTTAGGTCTCACTTATTCCGATCCTAGCAGCCAGGCGGAAGACCGAAATTGGCTTTGCAGAGTTTCTGTTGTCTTGGCACTTGCTGAGACATATTACCGTAGCAAAGTCGGACGTTCTGACTATGACCTTCGACGGGACACGCCGAGCAGTCCAGTCGATTCAAGGCATGCCAATGCGAACTTGAATATTCCATCAACAGCTGAAAATACTACAGACCAGCCGCCTCCGGGTGCAGAAATGTTTGAGCAAGGGCTACTACTATTAAAGATTTCGCCTGAAGAGCCAACCATCGAGGATGTAGAAGTTTTAAATCTTATCGTAAGTCACACTTTCAAGCATCCAGGTCCATACTTCTGCACATAATTAGTAATGTTTGATAACATCAGGCTTTCTACTCGTATTGCCTTAATCGCCGCAAGACGGCATATTTTTATGCCGCACAGAGTGTTCGACTCGCACAAGTCCTGCGCTTGTACGAATCAGCTATATCAGACACAAGTAGTCACGAAGACAGCTCCAGCGTTGTCATCCAAGAACACCACAGGAGGACTTGGTGGACAACCTACTGTATAGATCGAATAACGAGCACGGAACTTGGGCTGCGCCCGATCATCGACGACCTTCCACTCGTGCCGCCTTCTTCCTCAAATTTGGGTTCGGAAGATGTGGACCAATTCTCAAATCCCCATCTGCTATTCGCACTTTCACAGTTGTGCTTTATAAAAGGAAAAGTTGTTGACGCAGTGGGACAACTGCAAAAAGAAAGTCTCGCCGATTCACTTAAAATCCTTAATCCTTGCCTTACCCTACTTAATGACTGGATGGCAGGATTACCTGAAGATATGTCATTTACCTTTGAGCTGGGAATTAAGTTGCAAATGCAAAAACATCCGTACGCACGCAATGTCGCCTCACTCTATTTGAGATATAATCAGGTAATGCCTTATGGACCGACTTTGATTAAATGAAAATGGCCGCTAATGTTCTTATAGTGTCTCATCTTACTCTTACGACCACTTCTCGTACGAGAACTTCCCTTCATAATACGCCGAAGCACTGCCAATACATCGGAGGAGTCAGAGCTTGAAGAGATGAATCAATCACTTATTACTAAGTGCGTCAGCGCGGCTCGAGATAATGCAAAGATCCTACTGGGCTTATGGCGGATTGAGAAGATAGGTTAGAATCAAGCCCCTTTGAATCATTTAACCCCTATATTGCTACCCTTTTGGATAGGTACGCGTAGCTGACATGGCTTCAAGCTAAATACGGTTATTGGGAGTCTCTGCATCTCTTTTCAAGCCTTGCTATCCTCTCCCTATCGCGAGTCTTCATAGCCACGTCTGCATCTACTTCAATGGGAGAAGCAAGCACAAGCAATCATCTGCACCCCTACAGCCTCCCCGAAATAAGATCGAGCCCGGCATCAGCCCCCGTGGTGACTAGTGAAGAATGCTTACCAGCAATTGACTACAATTCAACGCTCTATTCCCGTGCTCGCGAGTTGTTGATAGATATGGGCCAAGTAGGCAATCTCTCAGCCAGAGACCATGAGCGCATGCTTGTTGACGTGGAGGAAATGACGAGTCGCATGCTCGCCATCCAGGACGGCACCGGCGCAACCCCGGCCGAAGCAAGTTTCTTCGATCAGTCACCCGGAGCTGCCCAGCCTACTCTCGAGGGTATGATTGATGAGCAGATATGGTATGAGATGGATTGGGAGACCATTATGAGGAACCCTATTACTTGGAATTAAGCTTGTGTGTTATTAGAAAAACCGGCGTCTATGTTTTGAGCAAGAGGGGGCTTATACATAACTAAGGTGTCGTGCACATAAGTCTAATTGCTTTCTACTAAGCAACATTCAAGAATCCTCAGTTCGTACGTTGGGAGGGGTTGTTCAAGATATATCTACCCAAGGTAGATATCTGTACTGCCAAGCGTTATGTTATGCGTCGGTCTTTGTATGCTTACCCCCACCCCCCTTTTTTATCCCTTACCTTTTCCACGCCTCCTTTTCTGCACCTACCCACGCCTATCCATACCCTGTGATATAAAAGATAAGCCTAGATCGACCGCGGCGCAGTTACACCACGAACTGCTTCATTCATCGCTCACATTGCCAAGTCTTGGTCCGAACCGCAGCCACACGACAAGGGTCTTAACCCTCCATCTCCATTCGCCCATTAGGCGAAATTCGCACCTCGGCTTCCTACCTCAGCTTTTTTCGCAACCGGTCTCCTTTTCCCGGGCGCCTCCAAGCGGCCACGGGAAATGAAATCCGTCTGAAAATAAACAATATACCTGGCGATTGCTGATGATGCTGACGCCGCAATTTGGCGCCTGCGGCGTGGTCTTCGTCCTTTGGCTCTTGCTTCAGACGGCGTTAGACTTGATTCGGACTTAGATATGGGTATGGCGCCACATGTAAGATCCGCTCAATCGGTAAGCCCTGCCGATAGATAGTCCCCAGTCTTTTTATAGACCGGCCTGCCCAGCTGAACTCCGACTGGGGCAGCTGGGTCAGCAATGGTAGGTATGGCCGAGTCTCCAAAAGTAAAGTCGGACTCCATGAATCCCGAATCCGAATCCGAGGCCGTCGTACCGGTGTTTTCTATAATCTGTCACCCGGTGTTGTATTTACTCCATCTCATCTTTCTACGGCGCAGCAAGTAGCTGAGGCCTTGAGTGGATCATACGCGTCAATGATAGCGTTGCCAGCGATCCCTCGTAGGGCATGCTAACTCGTATGCTGACTACGAAACCCTGCATCGCCAGGGGTTGACTCATTTTCCCATTTTCCAAGTGCATTAGCGTCGCATAAGTACCAGGCTGCCCAGCCAGGACCATGGTGTGGGAATCGCATGTGCTGCTGATGGGTATTTATATTTAACGTATGCGATAGCATCAACATTGGATCGTGGGACAGAATCTATTCACTTACCATATACTAATTTCTAACATGGCCGTCAAATCTAACACTAATAAACCTCGTGTCATCGTGGCCGGTGGCGGGCCCATCGGCCTGTACACTGCCCACGCACTGGCAAAAGCGAACATCGACTATGTAATTCTCGAGCAAAATTCCGAGATCGTAAGGATGAGAGGCGCCGGGATCGTCATGACACCCAATACCATGCGACTCCTGGACCAAATTGGACTGTGCGAACATATCGAGAAACGAGGAACCGTACTCAACAGCAAGGTAAATTTGCTACAAGATGGAAGAGAAACGGTACGGTTTCGTCTTTTCGAACCCATGCAAGAAGCGTGAGCAATACCCTAATATAATCCTACAAAAGACACTGTGTCCTTGCTGACTTCACCAAAGTTTTGCGTATCCCACCATCGGATTTTCGCGGCGAGACTTGATTCAAATCCTGTACGAGAATCTGCCAGAACGAGAAAGCCGTATCAAGACCAATGCACGAATCGTTGACATTGAGACACACGACAACGGAGTACGTGTCCGCCTCGCAGACGGAAGCATTGAAGAAGGATCTTTGATCATTGGAGTCGACGGCGTCCATAGTAAGACGAGGGAGATAATGCGAAAACTCGTTAATGGCGACGAGAAGGCCTACCCCATGCTCGCTTCTTACCAAGGATTCTTCGGTCGCGCTCCTCGCCGGGACGACATCCCCACGGGCACGTTCTACGAGAGCCACGGCACCGGATTGGCGTCGCAGGTGGTCAACGGTATCGAACACATGTACTTTGCCTTCTTCAGGCAACTGCCCACGCCGACGACGGCAAGACGCAGATTCACTCAGCAGGAATTAGAAGAAGAAGCGGAGAGGCTATCCGAGGTTCATCTATTCCCCACTGTTAAGTTCAAGGACGTCTGGTCGACGGCCGACCAAGAAGCCGCCTCCCTTGTGCACATAGAAGAGGGGCTCCTCGACAAGTGGTACCACGGCCGCATCGTCCTGTTAGGAGACGCGGTGCATAAGATGACGCCGGTCAACGGGAGCGGTCTAAACCTCGGACTGCAGTCTGCCGCTGCCCTAGTCAACCAGCTCCACGACGCCCTGAGCACTGGTTCGGGCTTCACAAACGAGGCATTGGAAAAAGCCTTTCACAACTACCAGACCGTTCAAACAGAGAGAGCCCAAGAGACTTATAAGGAGGGGCACATGATGACACGAATGATCAGCTGGACGACCTGGTTCGGATGGTTCTTCGACCGTTTCGTCATCCCGTGGCTGAATTTGGAGGCAACGGCAGAGAAACAATCTAGAGGCAGATTGGCAAATGGCCACGTCTTGGACTTCGTTCCTTTCGAAAGTAGAGTGGGAACAATTCCATGGAATAATATGCCAAAAGGCCAAGCTTGAACGGTTATGGCTGCCGGTAGGATCAGGGATAAATAATCCTTGCTAATCTGACATTGAAGAAAACGCTTCAATTGCTGTACATAGAATCCCAGACTTTTGAGATGTTGTCTTTTTAGGATAGATCTTTCAAGGGGCGTTGTGGGCCATTCTCGACTCAAGGTTGTTCATATTTGGCGTATGACACATTCTGCACATTCTAGAAGTGCCAGCGTATTAGGGCGCCAACCGGGTGTTGCGGCGGGATTCTGCAGCGGAGTTAGTGGGGGTAGGATTGCGGCACAGGGAAATGTCTGCTGTTTCTATTAGAGCTCTAACCTGGATAGGCCATATCTTGGCCCTATTAACTCCCAGCTTCAGTTCTTGATGCATGCCCACGGGTCCACTGCGCTCTTCCTCTTAGGTGCCCTCTGATAAACAGTATGATGGCGCCTGATGAAATCCCTTCCTACTTACTCACCCATACGATTTTCGGTTTATGTTGAAACTGTTTGATTTGGCGTTAGACTTGGTTCTTGTTGTATAGCGGGACGGGGGTGAACAGGTCGTGCATAACTTCGTGCGCAGCACGGGTAGGTACTTGCAGGTGATATGTGCATACCTAACTAAGTTCCGTCAGGTATCTTTTTCTTTCAGGGTTCTATAGAGGTGCAATCAGCTCTCAGCTTCATTCCACATCATCCTCTATTTCGAAACTATCTTGAGATCTCCAGGCATAGGAATCTCCAAAGCTATGAGGTTAGAGATACGAGAATGACGCCTTACGTGAAATACCGAATTACAATGTAAGAAGAGGAGGGAGGTGGCTGTGAGCTGTGAGCTGTGGCGCTCTCGTGCACTTAATAATATGCCTTACTAACAGCTAAGAGCGTACGCCCCTCTTACCAAATCTCAGCTTCTCCTACAAGCACTCTTACCCAGTCGGAACTTTTCTCAATGCAACGATATGAAGCCGGAAACGAATGCGAAGCGGGCGGGCTAGTCCAGTATTGCCGTATCACATACGCCGTAAACTGTAACCAATTAGGCTCAATCTTCGGCCCCGTAACGATCCCCCAGCGTGTAAGCGGGTTCCGCCAATTTTCAACAAGCGGAACAAAGGTTTAACATAAGCAAAATGTAGGCGCAATATATTAGATCGCATGTCACCAACACAAATCTCGGAAATATAATGACTATGGACTGTATAACAAAGGCTTGGGTAGTTGCGCAGGTATATATAACGCCTGAACCTCTTGAAGTTGCCTTTAATTTACCACTCTAGGCCATCATCGACAACCACGCATCAGTTGTTCTACGTAAGATGAAGACGGCTAATTTCGTAGCGGCGGTTCTATCTGGGAGTAGAATCCATCTAAAGGAAAGGGGCTAACAAGGAAACCAGGATGACGAGCCTTTGCTTTCTTACGCACGTGCATTCTCAAGTGAGACCCCTCTGAAGCAGCTATATACGAACCCGACATTAGCGACACCCGAGCAGACGTCGGTCGTAAGCCCGAATGTAGACACGCTATATATGAGCCTACTGTGCGACATATCGCGAGAGACCCTGGTAATCAAAATTCCGGAAGTGGAATGTGATAGGTCCTACGGTGTATCGTTCTATACACCGTAAGTCAAAATTGTCATTCCCTTTAAGACTCTCGTAAGTCTAAACGTAGTTTAGTAAGGGAGATAACTATATCAATATTGGTTCCCTTGCGCAGACCACATGGGGGAACTACCTTATTACTCCTACCACTATGTCAGACACTGCTGGCGAGATGGTAATCAGAACAGACTCGAAATACCAGGGGACCATCTACTCGCCCAGGACGATGGGATACTTTTTTTTTTATCATGGTCGCTCTGAAAAGCCGAGATAGCGACGTAGAAGTAATGAATAAGATTTAGCGCGGGTTTGTCACCAGCACCGATGTCCGTTGTGGCAAACCCATCGGTCCGGGATTGAACGACGATCTGTTCGCCAACACGTCGAGCTCGCAGGTCGAATATCTTCTCACGCCTACTGCGCGCTTCGACGAGACAATACCTCTTACTAGCGATAAACCGCTTCTGCTCGTAGACCTGAACTCGTTGGAAAATACGCCGACAACTACATCGCGAGAGACGCCGTCGCGCAGTGTGGGTACCTCGCCCTGACAATAGGCCGAGCCACCTACCCCGTCTGCGTCCAGGAGTTCTCGCTCGGGGCCAACGAGTCCTACACGTTGCGATTTGCAGGAAAGCCACCGGTAATAGGCATTGGTTTTTGTAGCATCACGATTTATGACTTGGAGGGGATGCTGGTACCAATCTCGATCGATTGGTACTCCCTCGGCGACCGGAGTAATCTCACATATGCCGACGGGACACTTGTGTATGATACGGACACCGATGCGCCTTTCAGTATTCTTGTGCAAGCGTCTCAGCCACCTGCGAAGCGGAGTGATGATGTTCTAAGTGAGTTCGCCCCCGCCTCCAGGGACGGATTGCTGACACGATAGAGCTGGCTGCCATCTTCGAGTACTCCGGGTGCACTTAAGCATGATCTGTACCTAAAGTATCAGACTCGCACCGATATGAATGACCACTGCCAGCCATTACGGAGTACGGTTCCACATACCTGGTGAGGCTCTCAGCAATGGGTCGCACACATACTCGCAAGTAAGCAAGAGAGCGCCAGTGAAGTAGGATGATGAGATGATGTTGATTCAACCGAAATATATTTTCAAAATGCATTCTCGCATTAAGTTCGCCTACTAAAAATCTGCAATCGGCTAAGTCGTATAGTGGGAAATCGGCAGCCCTCTGATGCATTTCTCATAGAATGTAGTTTTTTAACTATAGTGATAAGAATACGGATACTTTAGAAACATATAATCACGATAGAGAGATATATATATATATAGTACTTAGGTACTAAGTGATGATACCTCTGTCGATTGTTTGAAGATAGATACAAGAGTTTTGAAATTAATGAAATGACCGATAAGAATAAGTTGATTTCGAATTCCTATGGGAAACAAAGCCAGGCAAGCTCGTCGTAGGTTAACCCGCGGCGGAGGAAGGCCGGAGCTAGGGTTTAACGGCCGGAAGAGCCCAATAAATACACCGATGCACCTCCCTGTCTGGTGGTGCATCGGTGTGGGTGCATGTGATTCACCCGGCATAAGTGGATCAATCCGGCATTGCCTTGGCTGCAACCTCGGTGTGTGATGAACCATCTGATAGGTATTCATTGATGCTTGAGATACAAATGCCAGTTATGAATCAGCTAATCAGAAGCGTATAGTGACAACGTTGGGCCATATACTACGTAATGAACCAAGATACTCGCGGCGGAAACCTGTGGTCACAACCTTAAATACTGTGGTCGATGCGCCATGCATAAGTTGTTACAGATCACCAAGAATACCATTTTCAAATGTTGAGTAAATTAGGTTAACTTACATGAATATTTCTACCTAGCATGTCTGTATCTAATTGTTGGAGTTGCTCAGGCGTTTTAAACAAATCTGGATTTCGTTGCTTCTCTCTCTACATGCTTTCTACATGCTCTCTATGTGACTTCTTAATGACTTACTTAGACTCTGACTTACAATCTACCTTTCTGGGTTACTCGGTGAGGAGTCAGAATAAGCAGTGTCACGGTCAACTTGAAGTATATAAACCCTTTGCCCTGTTACTGCATGTCCGAGCACGACGATAATGCAGTTGGTTGTTGATTGTCGGTCAATGGTGAGAAAGCGGTGAATTTACTCATCCGATATATTCTGTGCTACAAGTCACCTAAGTCGATGTACCACAACTTCAGCTCTCTCAACCTCAACGAATCTGTGTTGCTTTGCCAATGTTATCACAGTGTAATAGTATATCTAATATCAAATAATAAACTAGCTCAACTCGATATTATATCCTACCTACCTGTTCAGGCCATGGGCCTATATCGTACTTCTCTCCTATCTTAAGGGAATCTAACATCAGTTGGAATGTATTCTAAGATGCTCATAGGTCAGACGCAGATCGGGGCCGAATAATTCGGCGTGAGTCAAGATTCCCCCGAATTTCTCGGCAATTTCACCGACAGAATGATTAGTGATTAGTATGGTTCCGTGCCGAGATGCGTGACTTCGTCATTAGAAGCTTAGCCGAACTTAGAAGAATATCGCGAACTTGCCTAGGCACATAGTGGAGTAATTGATCGGAAGCTTTTCATTCGGCCAGGAGCTGCGTGCAACCCACTCTGGTGCCGGCGAGATCATACCGTATTATCGGCACTGTGTCCACTAGGCGATCCTTTCGATGCCCGCTATTGAAGCGAGCACCGAAACCTTGACGTCTGGGATTAGTCATTTTAAGTCCATTATGTCCGGAAGGGAGTATATATCAGCCTCATTATCTGGACGGGATAAACTTACCTCTAGGCAGATTATATCCGTGCAACATTACACGACGGAGTTCGAATCAATTTTATTTTACACTGCATCTTCAAAATGGCGATGAAATCTTGCTGTTTCACAGGCTTCGAATGGAGCGGAACTCCGTCGGGGAAGGTTGGCAAGCTTGGTCAAATCGACAGCTACATTGCCGGCGATAACCCTGACGTCGTCATCTTGATGATCCACGATGCCCTAGGCTGGACCTTTCCCAACGGGCGCCTGGTAGCGGACCACCTCGCCAAGGAGGCCAACGCCACGGTCTACCTGCCCGACTTTTTCTTCGGCGAGGTCATCGACCCCGCCGTCATCCTGTCGGGAGACCTGAGCAAGTTCGACTTCGCGGGCTTCCTGCAGCGCCAGGGCCGCGAGGTGCGCGAGGGGGCCATCATCGAAGCGGCAAAGGAGCTGCGTAAGACGTATAAGAAGATTGGTGCTATTGGTTATTGCTACGGCGGATGGGCGGTGTTCCGCCTCGGCGCCAAGGAGCACAACCCCCCGCTGGTCGACGCCATCTCCATGGGCCACCCGTCGCTCGTCACCACCAAGGACATCGACGAGGTCGCCGTCCCCGTGCAGATCCTCGCGCCTGAGCACGACTTCGTGTACACCCCCGAGCTCAAGGCCCACACGCTGGCCACCATCCCCAAGCTCGGAATCGAGTTCGACTACCACCACTACCCCGGCATCGAGCACGGCGCCTTCATCCGCGGCGATGATACAAAGCCCGGCGAGCGGAAGGCCATGGCCAATGCGAAAACCGCGGCTGTGGCCTGGTTCAACCAGCACTTGCATTAATTGCGACACGGCGACTGACTTGGGCGTGGCTTCATGCCAGTCACGCCCCTGATCAGGTTTGATGAGTAATGACGGAAGCAATTCGGATTCGCGAGAACTCCTCTCAGGGCGCTAGGAAAAGGAGATATTTTGTTAGGAATACCCTCCTTAGGATGTCGAATCCCCTTTGACTATATAAACGATGTCATGTAGTCAACGACGTTCACTCAATGAGCTCACCAAATGAAGAAATCAATCAATTGAAGTCTGTGTCTTGTTACCCTTGAAGCTAGCACAGGGTAGCGACAGGGGCTTTTACCCACTAGGCCCCCTGTAATTATAGCGCGCTGATTATCGCTAGGCAGCAGGTGATGAACCCACTCTCCACTTTCATCCAAATTCAGGTTGAGGGAGATTACTGGACTTCAAAAACATCAGGATGACAGTAAATTATATATCTGGGATATGTATCTTGTTAAAGTTTCATTGCTACCTAGTACCTCGTTCAGTTTCATTCATAACCCATAAAAAACAACGAAAACCCGTCATTAGAACACACTGTACCTTGAAAGGTAGGCACTTTACTCAAATCGCCCTTCCTCGTAGAAAGTGT
The DNA here is from genome assembly GCA_028571165.1 of Hypoxylon perforatum. Lineage (NCBI taxonomy): Eukaryota > Fungi > Ascomycota > Sordariomycetes > Xylariales > Hypoxylaceae > Hypoxylon > Hypoxylon perforatum. Next base: position 3,711,273 of record JAOXNQ010000003.1, on the reverse strand, counting down.
TTCTCAAGGGAAGATCCGCATCGAACCCCTTGGACTCCTTCATGTGGCGATCGAAGCTCTGGGTCGACATCTGCACCTTCTCGAACAAGCTGCGATCAAGGACCGGCGCGGCAGGGGGTTGCTGTCCCAAACTGCGCGCGGTCTCGACGCCGTGCGCGTAGTTGTGGTGCGCGAGGCTGGACGCGATCTGGAAAGCATTGCGAATCTGTCGGCCATTCCAGCAGCCAGTCGACCGGGCATTCTCTTCGTAATGGCGGCCCGCGAAGTCGATGATCTCGCTTTCCTTTATAGCGAGGGTCGGCTCGCCCGTCATGTCGTGCCGCTGCGCCTCGATCTCCCGCAGCTTGGCGATGTTGAGCCGGAAGATGTCGCGCGTCTGCGCCTTGTCTAGTGGTGGGTAGTACAGCGACATGTGGATGCGCGACTTGAAAGCCTCGTCAATCGTGCCCACCCGGTTCGTCGTCAGGAACAAGAGGCCGTTGTAGTACTCGAGCACGCGCAGGAACACCGACACCAGCGCGTTGCGCTTCATGTCCAGCTTCGAGCGCTGCGACAGGAACACGTCGGCTTCGTCGAGTAGCAGCACGCAGTCCCACAGGTGCGCGAGGCGGAACACGTTGCTGAGGGATGACTCGACTTGGGACGGCGTAAGACCGAGGTCACCACAGGTGATGACGAACAGAGGTTTTCGGTACTCCATAGCGACCGCTTCGGCCGTGGCCGTCTTACCCACGCCCGGAACACCGTGCAGCAGGACCACCAGACCGCGACCCTTGTTCTGGATCAAGTCCTGGCTCGGGCCCTCGGTCGACATGTCGACATAGCGTCGCTCTAGCGACTTCTTCTGGAAATGGGATGCGACCAGACCACGGACGATTTCCTTGTATTCCTTAAGGATCTTGAGGTTCTCGAAGACGCCCTGCTCTCGTCGGATCGGCTTGATGAAGTTCGTGTTGACGGGCACAAAGCGACGCTCGCGCAGGGCGTACGCGAACATGCGCTTGGGAAGAAGGACCAGGTCTTCTGGGCGCAGCTCCAGCGCCTTCGGCTTCATCTCGTAGGTTCGTGTTCCCTTAGTGCGCTGCCGCATGAACATGTCCACGTTGAGATTCTCGCGACGCTGCCACATCTCGACACCGTCCTCCTTCTGGACGAATTCGCGCTGCGCGTACGCTAGGTTCTGTCGCGACCCGTCGAGCCATTTCTGAATGTTCATGTTGTCGTCAGTGACTTCGCATCGGATGGACTTGGTAACTGTCATCTTGTGGAAATTGGGTCGCCAGTCTGGATTCTTCTGATACGCTTCTGCGAGGTCCACGATGACGTCGCTCTCAACGAACTCGGGGTGTCGCATCTTTTCGCCATTCTCATTATCAAGGATCTCACGGTCGGCTTCCTTTGTGTCGAAAGGCGGGTTCCTCGTCAGGGTCCAGGCATTGTACAGCTGGTGTCTGTCCGAGAGGTACTTCTGGAAGTCTTGACCCTGTTTCTTCAGCGACTCCAGCAGCTGCTGATGGTCCTGGCGGTAGCGGATCGGGAAGACCTCGAGAGATTCGATGAGCCGCTCGCCGGCGAAAGACTCCAGCTCAAACTTGTGACGCACGGCTCCGAATGAGTTGCCGTCGTGATCGATGTAGTAAGCGAAGACGTTAAATTTGGCCTTCTTATCCTGCTGCAGCTCATCCGAAAAGAACTCCCACTCCATTTTGGATGGATAGGCTGCTTCCGGCTCTGGCACCTCGGTTCTGTAGATACGCCAGACCTCGTGGTAGCGACCGGCAGTCTCCCCGGCAGCGGGCATGTAAATCAAATCGCCAACGCGGAAAAGTGACCATAGGTCATCAAACTTGACCTTCTCTGCACTGGTGCCGTCGAATCGGCTGTACAGGGGCATGATCTCGTTGTCAATGAAATTGACGTAGCATCGCATGTCGCGAAGAGCTTCGGGGCTGTCCATGATAGTGTCTAGATCCTCGGCATTGGAGTCAACCGATAGGAGCGATTCGGTGTCGTCCTCGTCATCGCTGCCAGCCTGTGAGCTGGTGTCGTTGTCCTTAGAGCCAACGCTCTCGACAATCTCCACCTCTTCGGGACTGTCGATCACCTTCTCGGGTTCGATCTCCTCAAGTTCCTCGTAATCAGCCCACTTCTCTTCCAGAGTGGCAAGAATCTCTTTCATCTTAGGTTGAAAGTACACCAGAGCCTTGAAGGGCCGCACAAAAGTGCGAGGAGTCGACCGCTGCTCGGTGTCCTTCAGCAACGATGTGAGGTGGCCGAGGATAGGCTGAGACTGGATGCGAACACGCTCGATCTCGGTCTCATTCGGCTGAGCGGCCTCGGCTCTCTTGTCCCTTTTGGATTTCTCCTGGGCGTCTCTCCTCTCCGGAGCAGCGTGGGTGTGGCCACCCATACCGTAGGAAAGGAGATACTTCTGACGGATACGAGCGAGCTCCTCCTTACGTCGGGAGGCCTGCTCGCGTCGGATCTGGCCCTGGAGGGTAGCGCCGCCCATGAGGACGTCGATGGCATAATCACGGTCGTCGAGACCGTGGAAGCGGTTCTTGAAGTTCTCGAAGTTCAGCTTGCGGACTTCGGGAACCTTGGGTCGCCATTTGGCTTCGGTCCGGCGACGATCGGCCAGAATCCGCTCGCGCCTCTCTGCCTCTTTCTGGGCAGCGAGGATAGCTGGATCATGTTCACGGTGGTGCTGCTTCGGGGGCTGCACCGTACGTTTGCCGCCGCGCTTTCCTCTCGCCATTATGGTCTTTGGTTGAGCTTGAACTGCGAAAGAGAAAGTAGGGTTAAGGGGTTAAGAGAGAACGTGAAGTGAAGCTGATAGACGTTGAAAAAAGCGAATGCACTTGGTATTTCTCGAAAGACAACGTAGACGTAGACGCCGAGGTATATAAGCTAGGTACCTATCTACGATAGTATAGCGCGATACTTTTTACATATTCCTTCGCGGAGGCATCCGAGCTCTAGACAGAGGGCTGAGTCATTCGGCGGTACAGGGAAGATGATCGGCGGTAGGTTCCAACCCAATCGAAACCCCCAGATGCAGCAGAATAGGCAACACCTGAATTATTTATTAGTGATCTCTAGGACTAGCGCTGCTCACGGCATGAGCGGTATCGTGCCGCCGACGCCTATCGTTAATTAATGTAGGACTTTGACACATCAACATTTACGGGTCGTGGCTAGGCAGCATCGCGAATTAGCCTGCTTCAAGATGATAGCTGTGAGCCTAGATGCGGGGTCCTGTAGAGCTAATGTAGATGACTGCATAATAACGGATACGATAGCCGCATTTACGAAGATCAGTAGAGTGTAATAGGAATCCTATACTATTACTAGCACCGCATTGGGTAGTAAGAGTCATTGCATCCATCGACAACCTCTAAATGTTACCTTTCTCCCTTTCGTCAACAACTTTATGAAGTACGGTCAACGATAAGATAACTAGGTAGAACTGTAAGCAAAAGATTATCAAAAAATTGCAAAACATACAACACCACGGATTCGCTGGTCGTCACCGACCCAACTACTAGTGCGGCCGTACGCGGCTTATCTATGGGAGAGCGGACGGGATCCCGAGTTTTCCACGTCGTATGGTCGTATGTGACATATTGAGGTCTAATAATGGCTTATATCTCTAGGATATCCATTGCAGCCACCCCGTGGGCGGCAGAGTAACCCGAAATTTACGTAAGCCAGGTTCCCCTATTCGCAGAAAGTCGGGGTGTTACACAATGAACTCTCAATGTTGCCGGACGCACCAATTGAACGCCCAGCACCAGCATAGACTAGGTAGGTAGAGTTCTGGAATTCTTGAAATTAAAACCTTTGTGTTTTAATGTTAGAATAAATGCACTCCAAAATCAAAGAGGATCTTATTTTTCGGGAATCATCGTTCTCAGGTTGCAGGCTTCAAACGAGATCAGAAACCCATAATCACTTGAAAAGTAAGTCAATTTCATCTTCAAGGACTTGCTGGAGTCAGGATACATCGAAAACTCGTTGGTAATCAAGATTATGCCAATTGAAGATCCTCTTACTGCGCCGCTGGTTTGGGGTTGCACAAACTCTGCAAGTTGTGTCCAACCAACAAAGAACTTTTATGTTCGACCAACTTATGATCCCTCCCAACACTGCGACAACATCTTCTTGTTATCCAGCCATGGGCTCCAAAGTGAACTCGGGGCTCTTGGTCCTTGCGATTTTCGCGGTCTTCTTACTACGGCGTCAACGTCGAAGATACGCTTTGGCGATTAGCCATGGATGCGCACCACCGGTCGCGTATCAGCCCAAAGAGCCACTTTCAGGCTTTGACTTCCAAATGAGGATGTACTCGCACATCCCGTTCCTCTACGAGCTCCACCAACGATATGGTGACACATACCAAGTCCGGTCCTGGGTCAGCCTTCCCGCCATCTGCACGATCGCTCCGGAGAATATCCGGGCCATCAACGTGTCGAAGGACTTTGGTGTCGAGCCCATGCGGCTTCCCGGGCTGGGATACTTCTGCGGAAGTGGATTTATAACTACCGACGGCGACACTTGGAAGCACGCTCGCAAGCTTCTGAAACCTTCGTTTGATATGAGTAACATCCGTGACCTAAGCACCCTCCGAGGTGAAGTTGACTCGCTCCTCAAACAACTGCCAAGGGATGGCTCGACCGTTGACCTGCAACCTCTACTATATGTCATGGTAAGTCGTCGTATACATAATTGTACACTCATGTACTAAGCATGACTCTAGTTCCTCAATTCCGCCTTGCATTTTGTTCTAGGCGTCCACCCATCAGAGCAACAATCGGGCGCACCCATCACAGCGGATGAGTTCGTCAAGTCCTTCCATTCTGCCCTCTTCTACAGCATGTTCCGGGTCGTGCTCGGGCGAGCTTGGAAACTCCTGCCACAGAAGAGATATCTCAGAACCTGCGCTAAGGCACATGAATTTCTGGATTATTATATCAACCAGTCACTTGTAGAAAATGGAGGCTACAAGAGCAAGAGCTTGATTGGTGAACTCGCGGTACAGACTGACGACCTAGACTTCATTCGCAGCCAAGTCATTCAGGCCATGATGGCAGCGCAGGATACTACCTCCGAACTCTTGACTAATACGCTTTTCTTGCTGGCGCGTCACCCAAGCTACTGGGACCAGCTCCGTAACGAGTTCATTGGAGTACCTGAAGATGATCTCTCGGCTGAGAAATTGATGGGCTCTACCTTGATCACGAATATCTTGCATGAAAGTTAGTGCCCCTCATTCCTATATGTATATGTCTTCTAACTTTCTCCCAGCGTTGCGTCTTTATCCGATCTTTGTTCTACTCGGGAGGCTCGCGTTGAGAGATACGGTGCTCCCAGTCGGAGGAGGACCCAACCATGACCGGCCCATGTTTGTCCAGAAAGGGGCAATGGTGGTAATGGCGTACTACGCACTCCACCGCAACCGATCAGTATTCGGAGATGATATCGAAGAGTTTAGACCCGAGCGCTGGAACTCGATCAAGCCGGAGCAGTGGGAATTCATGGGATTTGGTGGCGGAAACCGGGCGTGTCTTGGGCAGCAAAAGGCCACAGTCGAAGCCGCGTACGTTCTCGCTCGACTCGCCCAGTCGTTCCCCAGGCTGGAGAGTAGGGACAGTCAGGATTGGAAGGGAGAGATGAAGCTGACCTGCAAGAGTGCGAACGGATGCAAAGTAGCGCTCTATGCTAAATGAGGTGTGAGAAGTTTCGCGTCTGCCACAAATACGTCATGGCCTAGGAAACTGTTATTTCGCAATTTTTAAGAAAATTAAAAACGCACCGCCACCAGCGTTTTGCTGACACCCCGCTTACGTAAACATACTTACGTAAGGGCCAATGACAGTATCGCACTGCCGGGATCGTTCCTCAAGGATTTGTTATGAAGGATTGGACACTCGTAGTCAAGTTGTAAAGAGCGTACACGCTGCTAGGGAAGAGGCCCAATTAGAGTCTTTGAAGATTTTCCCGTACTATATCATGGTCCGATAGGAATCGGAAATGTCGGCGACGGGGTTCTAGTCGGAGGAGTGGCCGGACGAGTGACATGTAATAGCTAGGTAGTTTTCGATGTATAAGTGATAGCTGTTATCACGTTGGTCCCTTGAGAGATTGGACGTGCCCTGGAACCTCGGTTATCGAGGAAGGCTCTCATTTAGCTATGCGGCTCGACAGCGAATATGACGAAATTCGCTGAGAAAGCAGACAACATCTTTGTTAGTTTGCCAGTCCCAGCCCCAAGCTCGAGAATATGATCCTCTCCTTCTGCTGTACTCAATTTTGCGAGAATATGATCGACTGCATGGCTAGGGTAAGACGGACGGTATTTGTCATAAAGTTATGGCGCGGTGAATCCTGCCTTAGCAATAGGGGAATAGTGACCCGAAACCATCTCTTTGAGATTCCCCATGACATATCCGTCTGTTGTATCTATGCCGGTCGTCAAGTCAAGCCCACATTTGGCGCGTGGGGGGTATGTTGCCAGAAACACGGCAGTGGCGTTATTCGCTTATATACAAGGTGGTACCTAGAGGTACCTCGTAGCTTACGCCATTTGGTAAACCATTTGAATACAGGTAGTAGAGCCTCATTCTCCGAGTCGGCGAAGGCCCAGGAAATGTGTGGAATTGATCACTCGATAACCCGGTTATGTTCCTTGTACGCGACCACCTGGGATGGGTTACACATACTGCGCTGTGAACACGTCTTGTTTCGGAGCACAGCCTGCAGGTGCTCGCCACCTAGTAGGCAGACACGGCCCAAGGAATCAACCGAGGTTAGTAGTTCTTATAGACCTCACCAGTACGAAGTTCTTCTTCGTACACGCAATGCAACAGCTACTCTTGAACAAATCGCTGCCACGATGCGGACAACCCTCGAGCCCCACCGCCGTCTTATCAACCTGGATTCGCCGTCCTTACGCGACCCAGTCAAGAAAGACTATAAGTCGGAATCTCACGTGAAATATTTCGCAGCTCAGCTACAAGCCGACCTCGAACAGCTTTACGAACAGCAGAAAATCCACAATAATAACATCAAAGAACAGCTGATTACCATAGGAGATACTTTGGATGATATAGCTCGCCGTGATCCGCAGCATTTAACATGTAGCTGTGGGGAGCCGAAGCTGAGATGGAAGTCATTCAAGCGACTTCAATATGACTTCCACTTTTGCACCGTTGTCATGTCTTGGGGCAGACTGCGTCGCAGGAGACTAAACAGTGATCTTGATCCTGAACTATCCGATCACGAGGCCGGCGAAGAACAGCGCCAGCCGTCGGGTTTCGCGGCCTGCAAAGAGGTTTTGCCGGCTTTGTGGCTTTCCCGGCGCGCCATTATTGGCAGTTGGAGGCTCCTGCGTGATCAGCGCGCATCACCTATGTTCTATCCACATCTCTCGTTTCCCGTATTGGTCCCAGACGACTCACTAGTGATGAGGTACGCTTCTTCAAACAATACGCGGGGCCTCAGAGACTTGTTCACCTCGAGCCTGGCCTCCGTGAACGATCGTACATGTGGGGGATGGACACCTTTACACATTGCTGCCGCTGCTGGACACATGGCCACCTGCAGGTATCTACTTAGACATAATGCGGAGGTGACGAGCACAGGTCATATTGGGCTCACTCCTCTACACCTTGCAGCTGCGTATGGTCACTTGGACGTGGTCAAAATCCTCGTGGAGAATAACAGTGATCCCGAAGTCTACAACCAGCACGGCTTCAATACCATTTTCGAAGTCCTGCACTCGCCCTTCATAGCAGATCATGTCATCAAAGCTACTATTATCATCTGGATTTTGCAGCAGGAGTACTTTGATATCAACGTTAATAGCCAAGACTACCGGGGAAATTCGGTGTTGGGGTGGTTTGCACAGCACTACCCGGGGGGCGTGGAGTTGCTGATTGGCCATAACGCTGACGTGAATACACGAGCAAACGACGGGGCCAACCCCCTCCACAAAGCTGCGGCTAGTGGCTCATTCGAGTCTGTTAAGCTTCTCATTGAAAACGGAGTGGATATGAATGCCATCGAAAATGATGGCTCGACAGCCCTCGTACGCGCTGCTGAACGAGGGTTCACTAATATTGTGCAGCATTTGACTCGACAATCGAATGACCTGCCTCTCCAGAGGGACATTAAGCAGTTGGCCAGAACAACTTATGAACCTGTCTTGTTACAGTGTCAGCAAGGGATGCCAGGGCCTTCAGACCTCGTCAATAAAATTATCAAGATATGCTCGCAGTTAAAAGCCACTGACCAGCTCAAGGTTAACGAGATATGGCACGCTTCCCGGCAGGGCTACTGGTATGTCGTTAGCAAGTTGCAAGAAGCCGGTGTAGATCCTTACCAACCAAGTGAATACGGATATCGCGCTTTAGTACGACTGGTCTATAAGGAAGACATCCAAGGTGTCAATCAACTTATCGAGTCAGGGTCGCATTTTTCGCTTCCTGACAACGATTTAGTCTTATCCCTCACGAGAGCTGCAGCAGCAGGTCATCGACAGATTGTTTCCCATCTGCTGTCTCTGACTACAGTGGACTTTTTCGATAATGCACTGGCGTCGAAGGCTTTAGTTGCAGCGGCGAGATATGGTCACTTCGATATTGTCGAAATCCTGCTTCGGTCTGTACCAGAACATTGCTGGTATAAGGCTTTAGTCCGCGCAGCTGAAAACGGACATCTCAACGTCGTGAATCTCCTCTTGGAACGTCATGTTCACCCTACCCGGCGCAGCATTGGAGGAGACACAGCTATTGTCAGAGCTGCTCGCTATGGACATCTAGACGTCGTCAGCAGTCTCCTGGATTCAGGCGCCGACCCTAACCAGCATGGCTGGTTTGGCTACTCCGCGCTTGTTCGTGCTGCTTACAACAATCATATAGATGTCGTCGATTGCCTCCTCAATGCCGGGGCTGACCCTGATCTCCCGGAGATCGAGGGCGACTGTGCTATGGTTAGAGCAGTGCGGCAAGGCTATATTAGGATTGTGGCAAGGTTGGAACAGGCCGGTGCTAGGCCCATTGACGACAATGCCCAGGAAAAGAAAGACGGTCCTTCTAAGGCTTTGATGAAGGCCGCGATATACAACGATGAAAAGAACCTCATTCGATTATTGAACGAAGGAGCTAACCCGAACACTGTCGAGGCCGATGGGAACACCCCACTGTCGAGGGCTTGCGAGAAAGGGCACGTTAACGTCGTGGATATCCTTATCTCGAAAGGCGCCCAGCCAGGCATGATCTCTCAGAAGGTGGCCAGTCCTCTCGAAAGAGCCGCCGAGGGTGGTCATCTAGCCATTGTGAAGGCCCTCACTAAGGTCCATCACAAGGTTACTCCGGACGTAAAATGTAAGGCGATGGTCAAGGCCGCAGAAAGGGGTTATGCAGAAGTCGCAGCTTTCCTTATTGAAGACGGAGTTAAGCTGCAAGACCTGCAGGCACAAGCCTATTCTGCGAGTGCAACACATTTCAATATCTTGGACTTCTGGATGAAGTCGGTCGTTGGCGACGAGCAGAAGCCCAATTCCGGAGTGCTACCCAGGTCCCAACCTCCCTGTGTTCAAGGCACCGATGCTTGTCTACCTGGGTCACAGAAGTGGGGCGACGATGGCTCCAAAGTTGTGAAATTTAGGTGGCCACTTCACATTTCTTTCTCAAGCGACCTCACGTCTTCCGCTGCGCTCCGCTTTTTATCTTCGCTCCTGTTGAGTTTGGTCACTGTTTTGGAACAGGCTAGAAACCTGGCACTTTTTCTTTGTGCTTTCATTATCGTGTTCCTTGGTCTGATTACGATTGGTATTAAATCTCTAGTTTGAATGCTATCTAAAATGACGGGTGCGGTCGTGCTGGCCAGTGCTATTATGTAGCGTATATGTGAGACTTGGTATGGCGATTGCTGAGATTATAAGCGCTGATCAATGAAAAAGAGCATGTAGTTGAGACAGTAAATCCAAATACAAGTTCTCTGTTATATGTTCCTATTCCCAAGCCTAAGCTGAGTAAGTTGTGAGTAATCTCGCGTCTGTCCTGAATAGTCTCTTTCTTTTTACGGGTTTGCTATGAAGGATTCGACACTCGCAGTCAAGTTGTTAAGAGCGTACATGCTGCTGGGATTATACACCGGTGCGTTGTTTGGAAAGAGACCCGGATAGAGTCTTTGGAGATTTTCTCGTATAGTATCATAGTCCTGGATGCTTAACCGCGCGAGTAGTTCGTCCGGATCGACAAGAATCGGAGATGTTGGTGACGGGGTTCTGGTAAGAGGGGTGGGCGGACGAGTGACATATATTACGTCGGTTTCGATGTCTAAGTGATAGCTATTATCACGTTGGTCCCTTGAGAGGGTGGCCGTGACCTGGAAACTATTGTCCTTCGCGTCGACTTCGGCCTGGGACGGCCATTCCTTCTCAAGTCTCTTGTAATAGGCTGGGATCGCATCCCAACGCACCCTTTCACCACTTCCAAATAAAAAGGATATAAAAGCTTGAAACTCAGGGTCTTCGGCCATTTTGATCACCTGGCACCTCGGTGGACTTTCTTTCCGGTCAAATAGCACAACTACTTTGACCTTTTCCCCCGGAAAGCCGTTTGGCGATATTTTAAGCAGAACACCCGTCGCTGACTCGTCGAATGGTCGACTGAAAAGCACTCCCCTCTCATGGTCCCAGGCCGCCTCAGGCGCTGCCTTGACGATCTCTATGTTTCTATTTTGGGGAATGAAGATCGCATCTTCATGAACGGACATCCTCGAGTGGTAATCGTCTAATGAGGAAACGATGTAAAATTTCTGCATGGGTGTCTTTGAGAACTTCTGGTACTCTTCGTGGGTATATCGCTTTGGGGGTCCTGCGTCGGCTCGCATAAAAACCTCGTTGTCGATCTTGCGTAGAAATATCCCTATCACATCGGGTTGGCCCCCGCTTGCTGTTCGATATCCAATAGGGAGAAACAGTCTATAATAGCGCCTGTCTCTCTCCTCGAACCTGACTTTCCTTAAGATGTAAGTGATAAGTACTCCCTTATTAGTCAGCTCGTAATGCTTTTCGGGGATGTTGCCAATCAGGTCATGGCTAGATGCAAAATCAGCCGGTGAGTTTGCGAATATGTTGCTGATATTGTTATTTGGGAAGTTTCTAGCGCTCCACCCGAAGATGCTAAGTTCGCTTGTTGTCATCGTTATTGCCTGTTGTAGCCGATGAAACGCGCTCCTTAATCCTTCGCCATAGATCATAGGCAAGTGCACGTTGAATATTCCGAGTAGGCTGTAAGCGAGATCTTCTGGCTTGCTTGCCTTCCGATTAGCCGCCCACGACATCCTGTGTGCTATGGAGCATATCGAGCAGGCAGAGGTCCCCCTTAATATGCGATAGTCGATGTGGGTGATGGTATAAATCTCGTCAGCGAGCCCGGTTTTTGAGTCCATGTAATTCCAGTCCCTATTGTAGAAGCGGACTTCCTTTGGCGCTATCAGCTCTTGCAATGTCCACGCTCTCTCAAACCAGCGAGAGTTTGCTAATTGTCTTCGCAGATCGTTTCGGTTGATACTTGGAGTCCACGTAACATCGGCCAGGTAAACCACGCAAAAGCTCGACTTGCGATACCATTCAAACATGGAATTAATACCGTGGGCGACTTCGGAGATATTCGCTTGGTCGAGGCAACAAGTGTCGATCCAGACGTATTTAATTTTGGCCTTACGCGCCAGGTCGCAAGTGCGTATTATTTTCCCGAAACCTGCTGGTTTACTCATCGGCGGTAGTGATGCTAATGCATCTTGATATGTGTACTCTTGATCATCGTGTATCCAGGTGCTGTTCCCACTAGGCCTGCCCCAGCAGTGAGATAGAGTGACATATTTCACATCCCCGGGGTCCTGGTTGTCGAATGCGATGGCGTTTCCCTTGAGGGTCTGCTTTGCATCGATGAGGCGCATTGCGGCGATTGCTTCTTCGGCGATTTTTCTGACCAGCGGCCCCACAAATTATGTCCGTGGTGAATATGATGTCTTTCAGAAACTATACAATGTTTCTATTTTAATGAACTAAGATTTGAACAATCACGCTCTGGTATGAGACATCCGATGCCATCGCAGAAACTCTTGAAGGCATGCGAAGGAACGAATGTGGTTTTGGGTGTGACGAAAACCAGAAAATCAGCCCCCTGAGGCCGCCGAAAATGTTACGGCGGGAGGGTGGCGCAGTAGGACTCCGAGTAGCAGGGATTAAGCGGGGCACCTACCGGACGCCACGCCCGGCAAGTTAGGGGTACCTTTCTCAAACTCATCTTGAGGCACGTCAAGAAGCATCAGGTAGATTTTAAAAGACGGTTGGTTATGTTCATTATGGTCAATGAAATTTAAGTTATCATGGCGACAGTCACTACGAGTACAGGATTGCCTTGTAAGCGTGTAATAATTGAAAAGGGGGAAATCCTTTTTTTGAGTGATGGCGGTGGCTATGTCAGGTATTTAAGCCTAAATCGCGACGCAAAGGCTAAGGTTTCTTAGCACAGGTATGTATAGGATCATCAACGAGAATACTACGATTGATCATATAATAAATTGAAGTCGAAGAAGGAGGAGATGATGGGGATGAAGACCAAGACATGAAGAAAGGAGCCGATGGGGTTACATTGCCATCTGTCATGATTAATAACATTCGGTAAATAAGAAGCTTTCCACTTTACAAATAGTATGGCACTTTCTTTTGCCTCCTTTGATTTCACCTCTTTTCTCCTTCCTCGTAGGTGACTCAAGCACTCTCGGACTTGGTTGGGACAATGTACCCTTGCGTAACCAATCCTAGGAGATAGGCATTGCAACTACAGTTTACTCAACAGCCCATTTGGTTCCAAAACCGAAAGATGACCGCGATTGATTTCGCTCACAGTTCGGCATCTAATCCAACAATTAGTATAGATCACTAAATCGATCAAAATCACCACTTACCCCGCCAGCCCCATGACCAACTTGAATTCATTCATTAGCAAGCTAATTGCCAAGTCTACGCCCTTCTCGCCGTTGTACTACTCTCTGCTTAGTTTGCGTTTCATGGTAGGAGTTTCGTGTATAGAGAATAGGAAAGGGCCTCACGTACAGCCAATCCCCAGATTGGAACGCGCCCGACGAAACAGTGCTGCGCACCAAGAGCGATCGCCTTAAAGATGTCAGACCCGCGTCGGATTCCACCGTCGATCGCGATGGCAATGCGGCCAGCGGCGACAGGGGCACACTCTCTCAGTGCATCCAAAGTAGAGGGAACACCATCGAGCTGTCTTCCCCCATGGTTCGAGATAATGATCCCGTCGAGACCGTGGCGGATAGCAAGCACGACGTCCTCCGCAGTGTATACTGCAAGTTCTATTAGCGAATAGATCAGAATACGAGACTACTGTTGGACACTTAACTGCCTTTGAGCCAGAGTTGGAGCTTGGTTCGCTGCCTGAACCACGATATGGCAGACTCCCAGTCAGCCGTTTCATCTACTCTCATAGTTAATTAACAGTACTTGATATGATACCTGAGGTCCCTTCGAGACACATCGAAAAGACTTACCGTTGATTAAGCCCTGTTCGCTTGCGTTCACAAAGCTGAACTTGGGATCTGGGTTGATGTTGGGGAAAGTAGTGCCTTCGGGCGGTGTGAAGGAATTACGGTATTCGTTGAGCCGCCTCCCTAGGATAGGAGCATCAACCGTAAGCAAGATTGCCTTATATCCGGCGTCTAAATGTTTTAAATCAGCCACTCTCCTTTTATGAAGCCCTAAGTTTTTACTGCGGTGAGAGGGTCTACCTTCTGCTCGTTTAAGTATTTGAGATGTCACTTCTCTGTTTTGAAACAGCGACATCTGGAACATATAAGGGTTTCCTTTTCCTTGGGCGATGACGTCTTCTAGTGGAAATGTCGCGTAAGTGGACAACCCCATGCAGATGCCTGCTTTGGCAGCCGCACGTGAAGTTGCCAGCTCTCCATCCGGATGTGCAATTTTGTGCATGGCTGCAGGGGCGAACCCAAGCGGGAAGGAAACCTTCCAGGTAAGTTTTCATCCGTGAATTATTGGGAGTCGGTAAGAATTACGTACCTTAGTTCCGAAGATCGTCGTTGAAGTATCTATGCCAGAGATATTTACCAAGACGCGTGGTCTGATTTTGTAACGATTGTATACTGCTTCATTGTCACGTAGCCTATGGGCGAATTAGCCCCTTTTCCCTGAGACGTCGTACAAACCTCGGCAGGACTTTACGTGATCATATCCATAGATCCTTCATTGTAGTATTCTGCGAAGAGCCTTTAGCAAAAGCTAGACTGCCGGTTACAGGAGTCATACCTCGGATTGGCTTGGGCAATTTCTTGGAACCTGCTTCCTGTAGATCCTTTATCGTGAAGATAGTGGGATCAAGACTGACACTGCGATTCGCCATATTGTTCTAATCCTGAGATTGACACGGCGAGATCGTATACAGTTTACTGTTCGTCCTTATACTTGGTGGGGTAGCTCGTTTGCTCAGACAATACAGACCTCAGCTGTCGCCAGATAGCTTAAGTAATATTACCGGGATAAGATTTGGTGTATCTCTTGTCGCTAAGTGTATAATAGAATATGTGCACCTTGGGATTAGTTGCTCGCTGATGCCTTCCTTATCGCATCCTACGAAGCTAACGATTGAATAAAACGCTTGACTAAAATCAATCGGACTAGGTTGTGGGTGCTCCGCACAGCTCTAGCTATGTGGGGATGAATAGCAACCGGTTTCTATCGGGATCCCTCATCCAATCGCTATTTCCTTCCCAATCAATTTCTGCGGACGATGCACCGATTCCGCAGATCGGAGCCCCGGAGGTACGCCGGAGTCAGGGTCGGCAACTAGGTAGAAAGTCCCGGATGGCTAGAATCGGCAACCGAGCCCATCAAATCGGATAGGAGCGTCCATTCAATTTAGAATGTATACCCCAAAGCTATTATGTCTCTAGCATCGACTTGTGTGCCTTAATATTACATTGAGTTGATATCTCGTCTTTAATTCTAATACTTGCAATGGACTCAACACCCCCAAATTTAGCTCTCAAAGCCTATGATGGCAGAGTCCTTGACGGTGAGCCATCTGGTTGACATGAGATAAATGTCCTCTGACCTTGTTACCACTTTTTAGGGAATTCCCCGGGTCTACTAGCGGGCAGTACCGGTGTTCAAGAACCCAACGACGAGAAACGTGAATTTTCTATATCGCCAGGGCCCCTCTTGACGATTGTTTCATTCGCCGGCGATGACCCCGAAAATCCTTATAATTGGTCTTTAGTCAGTCTGGAAATAGTATCTTTACATGGGGATAGTTAGGTACTAATAGGTTTAACATAGGGCAAAAAACTGCATATCGTGGTAACTGCTATTCTTCTGACGGTAAACAGTACCATATCTTCCGCAATCACTAGTAATTCGGTGTCATATATTATGGCAGAGTTCGAGGTGAAGGGGGATATCCAGGTTTATTTACCCATATCTGTCTATCTCATCGGCTACATCTTCGGACCCCTGGTCTTCAGCCCCTTAAGCGAGACAGTTGGCCGGAAAATAGTTGTCTTCTGGACATTCAATGTTTTCATCCTCTTCACGCTTGCGTGTGCTCTCGTCCCTAACTGGCCGTCATTTCTAATATTTCGCTTGGTAACTGGGACTTGTGCTTCAGTCCCCTTGACTGTTATCGGGGGTCTATTTGCCGATATATTCCAGGACCCCCAGACCCGCGGGCGTGCTATGGTGGCGTTTATGTCGGTATGAGCAACGCTTGGCCTAGCTTCTTTCATTGTAACTGATACTCAACTGAGAACTGATAATCACTGTAGGGCACAACATTCGGCCCTCTTGGGGGCCCCATGATATCCGGATACCTTTCACCGGTGGGATGGAGATGGAACTTTTGGCTAACTTTAATCCTAGCCGGATGTTCTTGGGTTCCTCTCAGCTTTGTTCCTGGTTGGATACAATCTATTCATTTCCTAATGTCGCTCACTAATAGACTTTAGAAACATTTGCACCTGCCATACTCAAGTCTAGGGCGCGTAAGTTGCGAAAAGCAACGGGAAATGAAAAGATCAAGGCCCCTATCGAGCTACAGGTTCACAACAGATCGGATTTCATTATCAAATCTTTGATTAGGCCAGTCGAAATGTTGTGTCTGGAGCCTCTCGTCTACCTGAATTGCCTTTACATTGCTCTGCTTTACGCCTTCTTCTACTTTTTTTTCCAGGCCTACCCGATCATTTTCCAAGGTAGGATTCGTTCAAAATATTCATTATTGAAATACAAGAACTAATAGGGTGCTAAAAATAGGAGTTTACGGGTTTAGCAAAGGAGAATGCGGCCTTGCTCTTATCCCTAGTAAGACCCACTGAATTGGCTTGCAAATTTATTATGCTCTTCTTCTAACAATCATGAAATCAAGTTGGCATTGGAGCTGCGCTTACGGCCCCTGTTTTGCTTTACTATGACTCAGTTTACGAGAGGGCGCGAAAGAAAGGTATGCTGTGGGCGATGAGAGAAGAGTACCACCGACTCCCTATCGCGTGCCTCGGCAGTCCTTTCTGTGTAGTGTCACTTTTCTGGCTCGGATGGGGCGCTCAACCTGGCATACACTGGATGGTGCCTTGCTTGTCAGGCCTCTTCTTTGGCTTCGGCTATCTTCTTATCTTCACGGCCTTATCAAACTACTTAGTCGACGCATACGAGATCTTTGCGGCAAGTGCTATGGCGGCCTCGTGCTTTTCCCGCAGCATCGTCGGCGCCTGCTTGCCATTAGCCGCAAAGCCACTATACCAGAGCCTTGGAATTCAGTGGGCGACGTCACTATTGGGATTCCTGAGCCTTGTGCTTGTGCCAATCCCCTTTGCACTCACTTATTACGGTCCTAGGGTCCGGGCGAAGAGCAAGTTTTGTCAATATTTGCTTGAGCAGAAAAACGAACAACACAGTGGAATTGAGATACAAGTCAGACAGATGGGCACTTGAGGACAGTATCTTAGATATGTTGCATGTTGCAGGATGCAGTTGTCCATAGTCGTAGGCTTGATACGCGGCCACGCATTGGAAGGGGTTTAGTTACTGCTAAATATCACAGTGATTTCAGCAGTCTCATGCTCTCTATTAGTCTGGCTGAGCCCTTGTTAAGTCTCTACTTAGTCGCTGGAGCCCGCTATACTTATAGAGGACTATAGCGCTCTTGGGGGGAACTTGGCAATTGAGAAAGCGACCTCGTCATTTGTTACGCGCTGCGGCTTGCTGTTGAGGTAGCTGTTTTAGCACTAAGCCCCTGTAGTTATAGCGCTCTTCAAGCTAGGTATTTATTCACTCCATCTCATGTCATCATGTATTATGTCATCTGGTATTACGTAGTTTCACATTATGTCATCAAGAGTTGGGCAGTCTCAGTCCTCAGAAACGATCCCTAAAACGAATTTCATTTCATTCAACAAGTTATATCATCCTCTTATGAGAAAATATTTAAGCATTAAGCACCTTTGCTTTAATATGAATTCAAAGCGAATATATCAATTCGTTTTTGCGGTAAGTACGTAGATTACGGAGGCGGGGCGCCAGAGGGCACAGTGACCAGCCCCTTGGCTTCCATCGTTTTCCATTGCAATGCCTTACAAAATCCTAGGATAACCTTCAAAGTTGGTGTTGGGACGCCAAGTCTCTCGGCCTCCTTTACAGGCTCACCCACAAGACTGACATACTCGATGAAATTCCCCTGGTATTGTCGTCAGAACTTGTGGAAGATCGGGGATAAGATAGCGCGTGTCTCCAGCATTTTATCGACGCTTCGCTTACGTAAAGCGCTTACGTAAGGGTCTGTAAAAAGGGGGAGGATAGAACGTACCTTCTCGGCATCTTGTAACATACTCGGCTTGCACCACACATCAAACGGGTCGGCTTCGACGAGCTTCTCCACCTGGTCGTCTGGGAGTTTATACCCTGCTGCTTTCGCGGTGTTCCATATTTCCCACATCGCTGGTCTTACGATCTCGTCGATAGGGGTCTTCGCCAGTCTCATACGCGAGGTGTCCATCCGCGCGATGGTGGCAATGGGGTTATAGCAAGCATTATAGATAAGCTTTCGCCACCTGACGAAACCGACGTCTTCGTTGAGCTCGCAGCTCACCTTGCCCGATGCACTGTAGATTTCGACGAACAATTTCGCCGCCGCAAGGGCAGCCTCCGATGACACATTCGGATTCTTGAAGGGACCAATGATCAAAACATCATGGTCATCGTGGATAATATTTCCGTGCCCCTTTTCTGCTGTTCCGATGAGAGATACGCCGGAGACTATGATGTTTTTGGGGAAAGCCGAAATCAGGGGCTTCTCGATGTTGAGGCCATTCTGCACCAAGACCACGACAGTATGAGCCTCGGTCACCGCGGGCGCAATGATCTCAGGTACCGTCGGGCTGATGTCAAGGCAGTTCTTGGTAGCGACGACGATGAAGTCAAATGGTGCAAGACCGTCTTTAGCGACATCAGGTACCGCATTTACAACTAGGTCTCATCAGCACAGCAACATCAATGCACGTGATCTCCCGACATACCCTTAGTCGGCTTCCAGCCCTTGTGGTCACCGTAGTCTATTGAATTGATGTTGAATCCATTCTTTTCCACGGCGGCATAGTTGGATCTTAGAACAGCGGTAACGTTAGCCTGGCCACCCGCCTCTAAGCTGAACGCGGCCATGGTGCCGACGCCACCGCTCCCGACAAGAAGGATGTTCTGTTTACCCGTCATATTTGCGCTGAAGTGAAATAGTGAGAAAATGTGGTATGTGCCTCTCCTACAGGGGGGGATACCAAGGCAAGTTAATTAAGTCGCTAATAAATGATGAAGTTGGGCTTGCCCAATAATAGGGGTAATAATTGTCATGACCCCGCGAAGGCGACCGCGATGCCCTTGCGGCAAGCGTTAGCGACGATTTTCTGGAATTGTCAGGTCACAGCGAGAAATTACAGGGGAATGCTTGCTCGCAGATCAGGTTCCCGTTCTTCGCCCATGCTAGCGCTAGCTTATCGTCGTTGTCGGTCCACTTAGCCAACCTTTCTAGGCTTAGCTATAGGCTACCGATGAGGTGGCTCCGGGTACGGGGACTTTACAGCTAGCCCTATCTTCACAGCTAGTCTCATTCAATACGCAAGGCAACCTATGATTACATGTTTACCTGGACGCGATAAGCTCATGCCATCATATGCCATATTCTCGGGATGCCTTGTATCGAGATAACGAGGCCTGTCAAAGTATGATGGCGGCGATATCTGCTTCGACATGGTAGCAGTTCAGCCCTTGTCAGCTAAATAGAAGTATAGTCCTGTTCTTGGTCGGCAACTAGGGACATAAGAATATAGATGCGCGCCGCTGCTGTCGATGGGTGTTGAGCTTCCCTGTCTCTGTTGCTCTAAGCCTTCACTAAGCTGAAGTTGATAACTCCCTTTATTTCTCTGATCGATCTGTGGAAGAATCTATTGGTATCATGGACGAGAAGATGTTTACCGACAAAGAAAAGACGACGGCCATCAGCGCCGACAGCATCCCAGAGGTTGAGGAGGGCCAAATCTTGGAATATGCTGGCGAGCGAAACTCTGGCAACGCCGGACAGCTGAAGCGTACCTTTAAGGCTCGCCACATACAGATGATTGGTCTTGGTGGTAGTATTGGGTCTGGCATATTCATTGGTACTGGCAAGGTGAGCTAGACTCTAAGGTCTAAAGTCCACGTCGACCTACTCTTCTAACTAACTCTGCCTTTAGGCTCTTCGTTACGGCAGCTACCCGGGCATGTTTCTAGGATGGGGTCTCATCTGCACCCAAGCCTGGATTAACATGCAAGTCATGTCCGAAGCTTGCATTATCTTCCCTACCTCCGGTGCCTTCATCGATCACGCTGCTCGATTCGTGGATCCGTCTTTGGCTTTCGCTCTAGGTATAGCCTTCTAACTACATGTAACTGTTAACGCTTACACTATTCATAGGTGCCTGTGAATGGTTCGCGTGGCATACGACTCTCGCTGCCGAAGGATCAGTCTTCCGTCTGATCCTTACGTATTGGACCACGGAGCTTCCCGTTGCCGCTTGCATGACAATTTATTTGTTCGTGGTGTTCAGCATACACTTTCTGCCGAATCGATGGTTTGCCGAGTTCGAATACATCACGGCAAGCGTTAAAGTCGTCATGATGTTCATCGTCATACTTACATGCATCGCAATGCTAGCTGGCGCTGGCCCTACGGGCACTACGCATCATGCCGAAAACTATACAAGTCTCCCCGCATTCCCTAACGGTTTCAAGGTAGAACTCTTGATATTATATTGTTGAAAAAGCATGCTAACCATACCTAGGGCATTGCTCAATGTTTTCTCCTGGCTTCATTTTCCTGCGGCGGGCAGGAGTTGTTGGGAATCACGAATGGAGAGGCAAAGCTACCGCGATGGAATCTACCCCGCGCGATCAACAGTTTGGCTGTCCGGCTCTTTCTCTTCTTTGGGTCGGCGGTGATATTTATTCCGCTTCTTGTGCCTTACACGGATACTCGGCTTCTGGGGCCCTCGAATCTCGCCGCCTCACCGTTCGTGATCGCCATGGAAAATGCTGGCATCAAGGGTCTTCCTGATTTCTTGAACGTTGTTGTCTTGATTGGACTCTGCGCTCTTGGGGCCGAATCACTTTACATCACGTCTCGAATAGGCACTGCCATGTCCCGGATGCAACTCTTCCCGAAATTCATGGGCGCAGTGGATAGCAAAGGCAGACCTTATATGGCTCTTATTTCTTCCTCGCTCTTGGCAATCATCCTCACATACATCAACTGCTCAAATACGGGCGGCATCATTTTCACGTGGTTCAGCTCTGTCGGCTCCACAGTTTACTTCATCGCGTATCTCGTCATCGCCGTCACCAATTGGAGAATGCGCAAGGCCTTCCAGGTCCAAAACGACAACCCACTAAAGCTCAAGCACGCCTACTCGAACAAGGTGTATCCTCTTGGAAGCATCTTCCTCTTCGTAAGCGGGATCTTCGTCATAGGTTCCACGTTTTATATCTCGTTATTTCCCATTGACGCGTCACCCTCGGCAAGCGGCTTCTTCCAGACTTTCCTCTGCATCCCACTCTTCATCATTCTGTACGTCGGCCATAAGCTTATCTACAAGACCAAAATGGTAGACCCAGCTACGGCAGATCTCCAGAGTGGACGCAGACCCCTGACGGACGAGGATATTGCTTTCTTAGACAATTACTACAGCAAGCCTATGTACAAGAGATTTCTGAGTTATGTTACCTTATAGGGACAGGATGAGGCTCTCGTCATGGTCATATTCAATAGCCAAGCCAATGGCCTTGAAAGCAGCTACTGGCAGGTAGTTGCAAACAAGTGATTAAAGATAGAATGATGGAGATTATCTTTTTGAATTATGTTCTATTCAAGCACGTCTCAAATATTATCCTCGCGCAACTTACATCAAAAAATGTCTATCGCAAATATTCAGCACTTCGATAGATATTCACATAATAAGTTCTAGGTCCCATATGTATTTTCTAGAAAAGAAGAAAAAGAGATAGAGTATGGGGGTAATATTGCCAGCTATTAGGTAGGTATGAAACCATTATATGAATAGATCATTCTAACGCATTCATGTCAACATCAGCTTAATATCTTTCGACTGGACTACAACAGGCCATCCGCTAGAAGCCATACTATCTCCCGACCTCTGCCTCTTCCAGACCTCAAGAACCACTTCATGCGCTTTGTCATACGATCCCAATCCGTAATATCGTACTGATTCGAACCATTGGATGTATCTGGACTGCAACTTGTCGCTGGTCGACTCGGCCGCACCGATGAATGCGGGCCACAGGATGCAGCCCGTGGCCAAGTCGGTGCGGAACTTGATTTTCTCGATCGCGTCAAGATGGTCAATGATATGTTCCGCGTAAGGCTGCAAATGGTTGCGATGCATACTTCGTACGAGTCGTGAGAAGTATATGATGATAGCCTGGTGAAAAGCCCGTGTTTGATGCTTCATGAGATTCTTAAAATCCTCCTCAATTGACAGCCCATGGATCCTTTCAACTGTTTGGTCCACAGGCCAATCCAGAATCTCCGATTCCAGACCATCGCAAAGGTCTGATAGAATCTGAGGCACTGCCGACGCGGGATATTCTTGGCTAAATCGCAGCCTTCGTCGAATCAGGTCCGAAGTCTTACCCATAAGAACTAGAAGATCAAAGGGGATGCCGTAAACGAACTCACAAGCGGATGGATCTAGGTTGCCATCGGCTTGTGAGCGATCTCCAACCCAGTCTTCCGTTATGTTGGCTTCTTCCAAGAAACACAAGGGCTTAGATAACCATGTAAGATCTGATGATAGGCAGGCAGGTGTCTCAACACTGGAATCGTATCGTAGGTCAGTACTTTCACGCATAACACGGAGGTAGAAGTAGACTCGATGGAGCGATTGAGCCTTCTTAGAGTAGTTCCGTTTTGATCCACGTCTGGACATATCAATGAAACCCCCCAAACCCTTAAGATGCCACTCCGACGAGCGGGTCTCTCCCGAGCAAACCTGATGTTGTTAGCGAATTACCTACAGTATATTAGAAGTAGGTGACGACTTACGTCTATTGTAATCATCGAAAGCATCGCTGCTAACACTTCTTTATACTTCCCTCTCTTCACGATAGAGCAATTCTTTTGAAGTGATGCTTTGAGCTGCGTGAGAGCCCGCGCTCTACATCTCAGGGCAATCTCGCGCCAGTTTTGCGCTTGAAGCTGTTGGACGGCAAGGGTGTGGCAGGCTGCCAGGTTGTAAGCACTGATCGAGAGGAGCGCGTTGAGTAGTGCATTGCGAGCGTGCGAGGTGCTTCTAACGATGGAGAGCTCCCCGATACCCTGCAACGCTCTAGGAAGATGAACGGATTTCCATGGGCTCTTCGAGGTTTTGATAACAGTCATAAGATCTACCACATGGCTGACGTAGTGGTGGAGGAGATGCCTGACATCAGCTGATATGTCTAGAGGCTCTATGGTATTGCTGATTGTGTCCTTTTGAGAGAAGGAGGGAGCCCGTGCACGACTGAAATATCGCAATTGTTGAGAGGTAGGCGAAGCTGCAACCGACTTGGAGAACTCAAGAGGAGAGGCGTTAACATGCGATTCGCTGACGTGTGATATAGTAGCCCTAGCGTCGCTAAAGGAAGCGCCTATGACCCCTGATCTCATTGGATTCTCATCATCAAAAGGAAAATCGGGAACTGGCCCCTCCGTGACATCGAGACGCTCTAGCGACGTAGCGGAACATAGCTCGATCGAGTCCTGTGAGTTTGATATCGGTTCCGTGGGGAACGTGGTTAGGACATCGGCCCATGTTTCACAATTCGGGTCCTGTTCCTCCAGCTCGTCTATTAACCCACCGTGAGGATGTGGGTTCCCGTGTGGACTGCCTACCACGTCAAGCAGGTGCGACGGTGGACCAGCTCCGTCTGTCGGCAACGGGGTCTTAGGTCCTAGAAGGCGAAATACGGCAAAAGGTCCATGGCAGGTAGTTGGTGAATCTTCTCTGGGAGATTGTGCCTCTACTATGCGTAACCTGCGATCCAGCTCGTGCTCATCGAGTACCTTGCTAGGTTGGGCTACATTTTGTCAGTTTGTACATGATTGAGGGGGTTACGATCCGGAGCCTAACCATTGAACATGGATCTTCGCAATGAGCTACCGTCTTGTGTATCTGTCTCCGGGATCGGGTCACGGTCGCCTGTTTCTGGGCATAGCCATTTTAAACGAGTAGTATAACCGGCGCATTCGAGACCTTTGAGTACGCATCGCTGGCAGTTTGGCTGTGTCTCATCACACTTCACCTTACGCTTGCGGCAAGTCCAGCAACCCGTAAAAGTTTTTGTCTTCGCTCTTGGCTGCCCCCGCGTCCTGTGGTGCATGGATGCAATCTTCTAGTAGATACCGTACTGTAATGTGTCCTATATAAGTTCTATAACAGTGACATATGGCATCGGGAATGTCTTTTGGTTCTTCAGCATTAGACCAAGAGACGGTCGTTATCTATATCCCCGGATGATTCCGCGAGGGGGTTGATTGCTTATCTCTCGATCATAAGAACAAAACCCACCAACCCAAGCTAACAATCGCAATTGATCTATTTTAAGTAAGGAATGGCTCGTAATACGTTAACCCGGTATTAATTCACAAGCTACTTTAGGTATCTTTCTAGTCTTTGAATGATTTTAGAAGCTACGAAGATGCGGGCTAGAAGAATCGCACATAAGCGAAGGTACCAGCCACAGTACCTAATCACAGTGGGAAGCTGAATATTTAAAGGCTTTCAGTGCTCTTTCGGAGGGCGCTGGCGGCTCTCAGGCACTACCCAGCCTTAAATTTCAACACCCTAGGCGCCCAACTAGCCGCTTGATAGTTTAAGACAAGCCCAAGGAACTCATACTTGAGTTGTTGGCTCAGGCCGAATAGAAACTCCTTAAAAAAGCACTTGACTAGGTACTTCCCGTGTATTTAAAAGATACTAAGATTAAAAAAGGAGGATGAGGCTGGCAAAACTGGTGAAGCTGGCGAAGAGCAAGACGATTTGTTAGGTACCTGCGATACAAAATACAGTGCCAATATATACCATATCTGACTTTACACTTACGACCTCCGCTGATATGCGACTCCTTTGGGCCCGCACCTGTGTGCCCGCTTTTATTTTCATCACCTAAATATTTTTTTTTCTTCCTTGACACGACACAATAACACTTCGTAAACCAAGTGCATGCATTACTTCAAGCCCAAAGTTTTACGTGACATCGACTTCCGTTGTCAAACGAACCCCGCGTCCAGCTTCATTTCAACTGCGGGGCTGCGGGGTCGCCATTGAGGCTTATAAGCTCGGCAGTCTCATCTTGTGTGCAACGCAGGTCGTCAACGCCACCATTAGCTACCTCACATCACACGGCGTCATATAGAGTTAGTTGACCAGCTGAACAACTCCTTATGTCTTAGGGTGGTGAGATATCTACCTATGCATGAGTGTCTAACGAATCAGCTGCTAGATACCAATCCCGTGTTGCGGTGTGATAATTTCAGCTGAAAGAAATGGCCTTGGCGTCAATATTAAGGCCTAGACCCTAGCTAGAAAGCTATTCAAATGGATTTACAGCTTATATTATACATAGCGACGTTATACCAGATAATTTATCTAAGGGTAAAAGGGGAATATTATTTAAAATATTATTTTTTTTATTTTATTATTTAAAAAAAAAACGTATAATATAAATATAATATTTTTATATTATATTTTTTAGAAAAAAAATAATTTTAAAATATAAATATTTTATAAAAAAATAATAATCGATAATTTTTTATAAATTAAAATTTAAATTATATAAATTTTATAAATAATATTATATTAAAAAAATTATAAATTAATTTTTCGAAATTTTAAAATATTTAAAATTATTAAAATTAAAAATAAATATTTATTTTAATAATTAAATTATTTAATTTTAATAATATTTATTTATTTTTTAATTTTAATTTTTAAAATTAATATAAATTTATTAATAAATATAAAAATATTTTTATTATTAAATA
>JAOXNQ010000003.1:3653350-3685506 GCA_028571165.1 Hypoxylon perforatum | reverse complement strand
CCCTCGCTTTATATAATTAAACTATTTAAAATATAGCATAAAGGGGTTATCCTATCCTTGAAACTACCTGCCTAGGAGCTCATCTTCTCGAACGTACCTCATTTCGAACCTTCTCAGCCCGTCTTGTAATCATGGATCTTTCCCAACTTTACTTCGACCCCTGGTCTTCAGTTATCTAGATGAAGCAGGATTGTGGTCCTGTTACATTGGTAATCAAGACATGGACCACAACCTCAAGGTAGAATCCAAACTCCCCTCCACCTCGACTGTTCTTCTCGCATCGCACATTAGACATCGTCGTATAACTGCTGCCAAAAACGAAATAATTACGCGGAATTATACTCTACTTCCTGTTTTAACCCGGACCTGGACGGGTGCTCACGTTGCGTTTTAGCTTTCTAAGAAATCGCAAAACAGCAGTTTTCTGAGCCATGACACTGTCCGTACCCACATACGACAGCGGACCATAAGACCATCGGCCGTCAACCCCGCCACGGTTTTGGATTTTCATTGTACAATAGGCATTGTCTTTCTTTCATATAATTCAAATTGGGCGGACACAAAATGTAAAACAGACTGATATTACACAAAGAGAGCTATGGCTGTTATATCGGTTATATATATACATCTATTCACTTTTATTTCCTCTAATTCATCTTACATCTGCTACCTGTTTCACATTTCATCACGGTTCTATTGCATCTGAGCCTAATAATCTACGAAAGGTTCACTTAAACAAGGTTCTCAAGACTTACCAAAGATGACAGAAACTCCTGTAGTAAACGACCATCAACGGGCGAGAAGCGCTTCGCCTAGCCAAAACTCGGAAGCAGATGACATATTCTCAGCTGTTATCTCGGAAGTTGACCAGACTTCGCTCGCCCCGCTTACCAAGTCAATTCGCTCCCGAATAGATCGTCAGTATAATGGGAAAGAGCCTATAGTCGCCGAGGCCATTTTCGGCTCTTACCATATGTTGTTCCCGTTACATTTCTCCGACGGCGTATCCTGGATTGTCAAGATCCCTCACAATGGCACCAAGGAGAAATGGGACGACTTGTCTGCCAACGCTCTACTTTCCGAAGCAAACACCATGTGTTTACTAAGGCGACTGACAACAATCCCCCTTCCGGAAGTATTCCACCTCTCGTCAACAACTGACAACCGTCTCCGATGTCCTTACATCATGATGTCTTTTGTAGCCGGGAAGTCATTGTACGACGTCTGGTTTGGCCATTGTCTTGGCAATGCTAAGCCAGAAGATGTGATGAAGCATCGATTGAAGGCCCTGTCTGGAATCGCCGAGGCAATGGTGCAATTAGGTATATTTTCGTTTAACCAAGGTGGTTCCATGACCTTTGACGCATTCGGAAAGTTTTCAGGAATTGGGCCTGCTCGATCCCTCGATCACAAGGCTATGCTCGACCGCTGGTTCGTCCACAACGACCCAAGCGACGACCCGATCTACGTGGAGGACGATGTGGCTAACGGCACCAAATCGTACTATCTCCGCCCTCTCGCCCGCCACCCTGAAGAGAAAGGTTTTCCTCATGGTGTATGGGTATTGCTTCACTGGTTGGTCAACGAGATAGAAGAACCAGAAAACAGTAAGCCATTTGTATTGGCCCACCCGGACTTCGATATTCAAAACTTTATCGTCGCCGAGGACGGCCAGCTACTCTCTATTATTGACTGGGACGGTGTGGCGGCGGTGCCACGCAGTGTTGGGAATCTCAGATATCCGAGTTGGTTGACTCGAGACTGGGACCCTGCTATGTATGCATACAGCGAATCAATGGATGCAGGAGTAGAACCAGAAGGCGTCTGGGAAGATTCCCCAAATGTGCTTGCCGACTACCGTCTTCTATACAGACAGATCATGAGCCGGGTTCTGGGAGGTACTTATGACCAGAGAGAGACTCGCATGTCACTCATAACGGAAAACCTTGCCATCGCCTGTCACGATCCCCGATGTCGAAACGATATATTGACGAAGATGATACAGCAAATGGGAGAACACCATTCGTCGCCTCGCTTTCCCAGCTTTACGAGATTGGCTGATAAGCTTGGAACAAATGAGCATCTTTTGCAGAAAATACGCCCCGGGCTCGAAGACGCGTTTCGTAATTTGCTTCTAGTAGATAATTTGTAGACAAAAACAAGTAGTTTCCCACATCTCCTCTACTCTGTGGCTGCATGATTCAACTTACGCGCGACCGAAGTCTCTGCAAGGCATAACACGTAAAAATCCCCTGTCATAGTTTGGGAAACTGTTATTTCGCGGTTTTTCTTTGAAAACCAAAACCCGCCCCTCGCGCATGCCACTGACATCCCCCTGACTTGAAATGAAAATGATATGTGGTTAATACAACCTCCCAAGTTTGAATCTTAAATACGACAATAAACCTTTTAAGCCGAAGTATTATTCTACCACGTTGAACAAAAGTTGTTAGCACACCTCTCACCTCTTCGAGTTACGTAATACGACGAATAGATAATAGATTGAGAGATCTTGCATATATGTGATAGTATCGTTTCCTTTACTCTCTTTATTATTCCCTTGAATTGATGAGATCCAACTATCCGCCATAGGTAGACTATCTTACAAAACTGGAGGAAGTATATGGAAGAGTTACCACGACAAGAACATAACAGGGATCATTCGTTTTCTCTTTCATGTTACGTGTAAGTTTGTAGGCAACAAGCTTTTCTTCTCAAAGAAAAAAGACTTCTGGATAACGTCTCAAAATAGGTAGAACATAGGCCCGTAGATATGAGGAAACCTATATGATATTGAAATGTCCGCGAAGAGCCTCCTCAAAAATAGATAGAATCTCCTCCCTTTTAGCCTCCATGCTAAAATGCCCAACGCGTCGGTAGTTCCCGTCCTCGACTTCGTTGACGGCAAGACCCGCAACGTGCCAAGTCGTGATGCCATTAAAGGTCGACTCGGTTTCAGTAATTGGTAAGCATGCGACTTGCGTAGAGACGTCTTCCATCGTGTCGAACCTGACACTGGACTTGATGAAGCTGTCTTTGGTGGTATTACCACCCCCCTGAATACGGGTCCGTAAGGTGCCGTTCTTGGGGTGACGGAATTCCGCGACGTCCCTTGTAGTCTCAAAGAATATGTGCAACTCAGTCTTGACATATGGGCCAAGATTTGCAGTCAACATGATGCCACCGAGAGTGATCGTGCCGCCCGTTACCTCCCCTGTCTCATCACCAGATTTCGCAGTTGTCGTCTGCGCACTGATCACGGATGCTAGGATCTCCATGTTGCCCATTGTAGCTAGGCTCCAGTCGTGAATGTTGATGTCTCCGTCTATTGCAGCCCATGACCAGGAAGGGGCACGATAAACTTCGACTCGGCGACCAGCTGTGCGTACGTTCCATATCAAAGCTTGCGGCAATCTTTGACTCCATATTCCGGCCAGGTATTTCGTATCCTGGCACCCAAGTGTAGAAAGACGTTGTTTCATGTCTTTGGCTATGCCTGACAACGCCACCAACTTGTCGCCCGCGACAGTGAGATTGCAGTTGGAATAGAGGTGTAGTAGGGAATACCAATCCACAAAGAGCTGCGATATATCATCCTTACATTCGAATCGATGGGAGGCGCCTATCAGATCTTTCCAGGCATGTTTAGGTTTAGCTACCTCCTCCTCCTCCTCCTCCTTGGTCTTGTCAATTTGGGGCAGATCGATGCAGTCTACAGTCTTAGGATGGGTCTCACAGCGAGCACCCTCATAGCATTCCCAAAATACCTGCTTTGAGCCAAAGTGCAGGACTCGTCGCGGGAGCAGCCTTTCCTGGATCACCCATCCGCGTTTTGTCAGGGGTTCATTGTTAAAGCTGAGGCGCCACGCCCAGCCTTTCTCCAAAGAGAACCGGTAGGGTTGTGGATTCTCAGGACCGTCGACCCCGAACTTGAATACGGTTGGCTTGACCATGTCTGGATCGCGGGAGAAAAACAGCCCGCCGCCGTCGTCATCAGCTCCCAGCGCTGTGATACTCATGAATGCATTGCCGTACACCTCTTGCATCGATGAAGACTCTGCGCGCCAGTCCTCAACTGAGTCTTGAGAGATACACAGGCTGTCGATCCAGACATAACGGATACCCAGTCTTCCGGCTACAATCAACGCATCGCGGAACGTCTTTGGAAGCATAGAGCACGGCTGTTCCTTAGACAGTGCTTCCATCGTAGAGCGAGTCAATGTCAGACGGTCTTTCGTTGACTCAACCCCCCAGCAGTGACTCAATGTCAGGTACTGGCTCTGCGGATCGACTTGATGTTTCTCAACGACTCGGAACGTCGGTTCAGCGGCAGAGTCGTCTAACTCCACAAGCCGACTGGGGATGTAGCCAGCGGTGTCTCCCCGGTTGCACGAAGTGTGCGTTTCGATGCACTCCTTAAGCCATCCTTGGATGATGCGCCACGTAGCTTCGTCGCCGGTGGAAGGACTGATGTCAAGGTTCAACTGCACGTCGCTAACTGTGGTATGATTAGTTGAGATGAAGATTGGATTCTAAGAGGAATGTAGATACAATCAAACGGCTCCATTTCGAAACCACCCTGCCTGTTTCCCACGCGCATATACATGATTGCAGGCTCTCGGGTAACTTGGAACAGCGAATAAAACCCCAACCTCTGAATCTGAGGATTGGGCTCTGTGTCCTTTTCTAGCATCGCGAACCGATTGCAGAAGACACATCCTCGGTCAATAGACTCCAGAAACGACTCGCGCGTAACATGGTGTCCGAAGATGAAGCGCTCTGGCGCATCTGGTCGCTCTGTGTCCTCGCTTGCGATGCTCTTCGATTCATATTTACGTGTTGCCGGTGGTAGGTCATCCTGTGGCTCTTTCCACTCATCGACGGTACAGACGCGCTTAGTCCTAGCAGGATCCCATATCCCTTCTAACCCATCGCGACAGACGTTGCAAAGCATATTCCAGGAAGCTCAAAGTCAATCGATAGATTGTGCGGGGGGAAGACAGGGCTCTGAGCGCGTGAGACGGGATTAATGTGGAAGCACCGTCATATCACGGGTGACATCATAGCTTGGAGCTCTCTTTTAAGAAATTAATCAATATTTACTTTCCTATTTAAGCAACTGGTCGCGGCGGAAACGTTTGACATGGCAATCCTCACCAAGTATGATTCAAGTTACCTACCTACTAAGTACTCAATTTATCTGCCTAAGGTAGGCTAGGTACCTAGGGTATGTTAGGTACAGAGCGCGCTATCAAAGGTGTTTTCCACGGGAGTTTAACCCTGTTAGTTGGAGGATGGGCAAGTCAGCTTATAATTATAGGGGAGTGTTGGGTGGTTTACGAGAGGATATTCTAGCCGATTTAGAATTTAGGTTGTAGCGGTGATAGTGGATTCTTCCCTTCTATAACATCAATACCACAGTGAAAGGTAGGATGCGTTATAGATACCTATACCTGTTAAGCAGGTAATGTTAGGTGTGCTACAATATAAGGAGCTTAATAGGTGTAAAGCACTGTAATTATAGGGAGGCTAGTGGGTTTAGTGCCTTTTACCGAGAGATAGCTGGCGGGACAGCTTTCTAGCTGTTAGCGACTGTCGAACAACTAAAAAGAGCCCCTATGGAAAGAACTTTTGGTGGCGCGCTCCGTATAACCCCCTAACCATGAAAAGTAAAATGGGGTTTGAAGTACCTAAACTCTAGAGGGCCACATAACGCCTGTCAAGGGCCTTTACGTAACCATATTACGTAAGCAGAGCGTCGATAAAATGTTAGCGGCACGCGTCGGGGGCGCGTTTTAGTTTCTTTTAAAAAAAATCGCAATAACTGAACCATGACAACGCCTTCTCAACGAGGTTCTGGTCTCGTTTTGGGGTCAAGTACGCCAGAAGCGCTTGGTTTCGACAGGATCTAGGAAATTTCTTCGTCCATTACCTTGTTCCATCGTTCGGTTTCTGGCAAAGCTGGAATCATGGCGAAGCTATACGGCAGCCCTGGAAACATATGCACACCGAAGGTTCTCTCTAACATGTGGGTTGATATGACATCAATTTCAAGTGATTATAGATGATAGATGATCGGTCCTTTCGAGGTAGGCGAGGAGCAACAGTCACTACGAAGTGCTTAAAAGAATTATAGCATCACACAAGAGAGTAATCACTGACGAGAGAAAGAGGGTATAAGATATCTGACGGTAGAGTGTTATCTGATCTGATTGACGAAGTAGTTGTCACCTTCGGCCCCTTGGCACGCATTAGAGTTTCGCATCGCGGTTCCTTTTTTCAAACTTTGTCATTGTACGATGAGAGCACCTTAGTCTCGATTGGTTGTTTCTGAGCAGGCCCATCATCAGTTAATTGTATAAAGATACAATTGTCGTATCAATATCTTTATCGTGTGCCAACACACACAAAGAGCAGTTAAATCAAGCTGAAGCCAATATGTCTCTATTGCTTCTATTTAATCCTTGTATTCCCCCACTCTCTTCAATCATTCATTAGGAGGATAACCATCAAGATGAGAGGACCATCTTGCGATCATATTGACTACCGGGCCTTTGGCCCTTTGCTTGATATTTCCGAAGAGTCGCTTATCCTCCTAGCCACCGACATTCGTAAACGATGTTTCAATAAATCGACATCGGAAAGCAAGTACATTTGTCGCAAAAATGGGTCGTTTAACCTTGTCCACATTGTCCAGCTGGATGATTTCAAACTCGTAATCCGCATCCCAGTCACGGGTTGGGGATCTGGCAAAACGGAGAAAGCAGCGCGCGCAATGGAATCCCAGGTTGATACGCTGCGTCTCATTGCGCAGGGTACAACGATTCCGGTCCCCGAGATTTACGATTTTGACACGACTGACGATAATGTCATCGGCACTCCGTACATGTGCATGAGCTTTATGCCGGGAAACCCGGTTAGCGATGTCTGGTTCAAGGAACCAGAGGATTTTATCATCCAAAATAATTTCATGAAGGGGAAGTACATAAATACTACCCGAGAACAATTCCGCCTCAAGATCCTCAAGAGTCTCGCGCAGTTTATGTCTCAGCTCTCTCGCTTCACTTTCGACAAGATAGGGTCTATTTCAAACCGTTCATCCACGCCAGCGGCCTCAGATCCTTGCTATCATTGGCGCGAGACCTTGGATGGTACCATGAAAATTGTAACCTCTGGCCCTTTCGACTCTGCTAGTGCCTACTTAGAATACCACGATGTTCACGACATCCATGAACACGAACTGGTTAACGCCCAGGCGAAAATACTTAAACACATGCTTGCCGCCTCTCCAATCAACGATATTCGAGGCAGCTTTGTCCTACGCCCTCCCGATTTTAACCTACAGAACGTCATGGTGGATGAAGAAGGTAACGTCACCGGTCTTATCGATTGGGATTTTGCCCAAACGGTACCACATTGTATAGGTTACGCGGCCTATCCCGCATGGATCAGGCGCGATTGGGACCCTGCTACGTACGGCTGGCCTACGCTACGAGACAGTGAGGACTCTCCAGAGAGACTGGAGAGATACCGAGCATTCTACAATGAAGAAATGGGCAGGGCACTTAACTGGAAAGGTGATTGGCAATTTACGAAGAAATCGCATATCACGACATCAATTTGGCATGCTTTCCACGATGAGATAAGCAGCCTAGAGCTATGCAGAATGCTAGTCCAGGAAGTCATAGACGTAGAAGACAACGAAGACGCTCTTGACATTCTATATGATATTGGGGCGGAAGAGTTTGCAGGCTGGGATCATTTGCGGGACCATCTCAAAGAAATAGCAAGAATAAGGCCTTAATTATTTCTTGCCTATTGCCAGAACTAAAGATGAGACTTCCCAATAGCACGATAAACACAAAAGCGTTTATTAAAACGTGATATTTAATACAAAAAACAATATTTTTTCAAATAAATGATGAAGAATTCATAAGATTATATTTCTTGCCCATGTGACAATGAATAACTATTACTATTAGCTCTATAATTACAATTACTTACAGCTATCTAGAAAGCTAAAATAGGAGAGAATCCCAAAGAGTATCAATATGATCGGTATACACTCATCACTAACGACAGTCATGTTAAGAGGTAAATATCCAAGGCAAGTGGATAACAAACTATAACAACCTAAAATCGTCGTTTCCGAGGAGAAAGGTAAAGAGAGAGAGGATATGAAGAAGGAAAACGAGAAGGAAGATAAGAAGAAAGAAAAGAAGGGATACTGAGAAAGCTAACTGTCAATAAGGCGCAGGACGCCTATCACTGCCTGCTTGCTCTGTGCAAGTCACTGAGGCTCTATCAATCTAGTTGATCTGAATTGCAAACACTCTCTAAGGCTAAATAGTAACTACCTGCTAATAGATCGTTAACTCTCTGGCTGTTTTAGTACTGCATGTATGTATGAGATATCTAGCCAATTGGGCATAGGCCATTTACCGTCGGCTCAGATCGACTTGACTGACCAGAGACTTTTGTTCTTAAAAGGTAACTCTGCGAAAACAACTCACTAAGCTAATATCGTAATATCAGTTATGTTCAGTAATAAGTTCTTCGTATGCTGACAAAGCTGTTTAGAGTATCTAGATGGAAGCATGACGAACAGCAGGTTCCCAAGTCGTCTCTACCGAGCTCAGCTTTAATACTGGATAAACAGCGACGACTCGGGGCCTGAAAGCACACTCACTGCTTAATACTAATGAGCCGACTGTAGCCTATGTCATGCGATTTAGCCGTTTCTCCAATCACCTTGTATATAGGAATGAATGGAGTGTTTACCAACTTGTAAGTTCGGAGCTAAGATCTCCACTCGGACCCGGCGGCTTGGTTCTCGGGATAGAATCGCTCGGCATTGTGCGGGGGGGAGAAGCTCTCGGAGGAACTATATACGAGATCACGTCTCCCTGCCTTCTCTCGGCGTCTAAAGTGCTGGAACGTATCATTGAGGCTTAAGATGAGACTTGAGGTGCACGACGGGCTCTTGGTAACCTGTCGTTAAAGATTTAGGCTCATCACGTAATACGCCGCTAATTTGCCAAGGCGTTGGAGTTCGTAACGCTTGACATGTGGGTATGATATATCACTTTGCTGCGCGTCACCCTCGGGAAGCTCCCTTGCGTCAATGTTACCGGTGCGAACCGATAATAGATTGCAGGTGGCGTTATTGATCATCAGGGATGTCGAAGGTTGAAAACGAAAAATATGCCCATTACACTTTTACCCCCCTTGTGCTGCCATGACCACTCGTACTCTCCTCCCCAAGCGCCACAATTCACGATTGATCGCGTATTGGCAAGGGGCGAGATTAGGGACATTAGTATAGGACGGCTTAGAGGTATGTATATTAACCCAGAAGGTCTTACTATGGATGAGATAGTTACTTTGATGATAGAGTTATCGACTACAGCCCGCAAGTAGTTTACCAGTAGGCCGAGAAATAGGGATGGGTTACTCTACGAGGCTCAGATCTTTAGATAATAGATTGCTACGTAGAACTATCATGGATTTTCAACTCTGTATTGATAACAATATTTGCCCCTAGATAACGGCCATGGCTGCTTGGTGGCGTGTTGTCAAGATCATCCCTTTACAGAGTGGTAGTGCAAAGTAGTGCTTGGCAGCTACTTAAGTTACAAGAACTGAGTTGCCCCTAACTGCGCTCTGCTCGTGAAAGATAGCAATACTTTAAGCTAGCACAACAATGCCGAGGGCCGAGTTTCTCATCATTTCGGACCGGAGTATAGACTACGGGGCGTGTAGGCATGGAGTCGGAGGCGTTCGCTTACTTGATCTAGCCGGAGGTGCCTCTAGAACGCCATTGGAAGAGAGTGGGCAGTGTTAAGATTAGAAAATAAGTGTGATTTCACTTACCTGGCGATAATTCCCGGCTTAATGAGACGGGAAACAATCCTAAATGAAATGAAAGCGATCCAAAGGCTGTGAGTGGATCGCGAAATGTGATCGAAGCAGTGCGACCCGTTAGTAAGTTGAAGACACGCGAAATCGCAGTCGCAACGCCCCGGTTGATTTTACCAAGGTTGGAAAGCGGCTCGCCTCATATCGGGGAGCTGAAGAGTGTCAGCGTTCTGACTACAAACATCTGCTGTCTGGATATCTGCAGGCGCGACGTGTAGCGGTTAGGTTCCCCACTCGATATCGTTAGACTGATCCGACGCGGCGGCGCTTGCTATGGGGTGCGCGGGAGACTAATCTCGAAAGAGCTGGGGCGGACGCGATAGGTCGGAGAGCGATGGTAACTCGTCGGTTTAGTTACACAATACGTTTGCGTGACAGAGATAGTGCCCTCGAGCCCTACGGTAATCCACGATACGCCCATTCCCGTTGCGTCGGTAGTCCGCGATAGTATACTACATTGGAAGGGCTCTGTTATCTCTTGGGAGGTTTCGCCGTCTTGCGGTATCAGGCCACGTTTTGAGACTAAGAGAAGACATAGCGCCCCCTTTCCACCACTAAGCTTAGACATCTGGCCAAATGATCTGAGAGCTGAACTTCCATTAACGAAAGCTTCCCGTGCAAAGACGTTTCTGAGACGGACTTGGCGGCGCATGATCGCTTGGAGGCGGGTTACTTTGCTATTCTCGGCAACTATTCGCTTTTGCACATGCCGCCAAGTGTGTCCAAGAGCGACTTGAACGAGCGAGAAGACGTCGCTAGAATGCAAAGCCACATAGGCCTTAGGCTGCTTGGGCTAGGTATTACGACAGCTTGCTCTAACTGATGTTGTAGGCTGTAGGCGAACAGGGTTGACCCGATGGACGCCGGACTGGCTGATTGAAGCACTGCTCCAGGTCTGTGGGACCCTTGATTAGCAGCCCTGCCCTGCCACTTAGCTCCAGATATGGGCGACAAGGGTCCAGCACCCGTTTTTGCAGGGGATACGGCCTTCCACTATTGGCCAGAAGGTTTCCTTATCTCTGGGCACAGCAGGCTCCTCCGCTTGGCGGGTCTTGGCTCTTTCCACGCTTTTATTCCTTCGACCTTCCAGGCGTAGCATTGGGCGTTTTGGCTGATTGAAGCTGCTGTGGTTACTTTTTGCTGGCGGCTGACTGGCTGAACGAAAGATACAGGAATTGTGTAAAGGATGCATCAACTACCTCATCACAATGGTCTAAGTCGAAGGCAAGTTCTACGCGCAAATTCAGCGCGATAGCTAGCAAAGCAAAGATGATTCAGCCGCTGTCTAAGCAGAGGATTCTATGCCCTGTTCTATCTTCTCGCTTCTCCAACGGGTCTTCTTTTACGCCCTACAGGAGCCAAGAAATGATTAACCCCCTGATGACCTACACATCGAAATGGCACAGACGACCTGACATCACTGCTCATGGCAATCATGAGGCGCATTATTGGAGGACTTAACATCAGACATCAGAAGATGTTTTGCGATCAGCGTATCTCAAAATAACATCAAGCCAAAGATTTTTTCTTTTGCCATGACAAGTGTTAGTGCATGCTGTGCGACATGCGGCTCGGCCGTATAAGCTCGTCTTATTTTACGGCCCGATATTATTTCTAGTACGTCTTTGTTTGCTTCCATTCGTAATTACTATACGAAATAAGCTACGCAGTTTAACAATGAAATGTTAAAATAGACCGAGGAACTACTTAATATCAAAGCTTGTGAAAGTTTTTCATCGCTTTCTTTGCGACTGCAACGCAACGATGCTCAACATCGCTGAGGTGTTTCTTGATCGACGGACCCCCTGAGATGCGGTCTAGATATCTTGAAATGCTGACCGAGACTTCAGTCCTGCAACTGAACCACGTGTTCTGTGCAAGCTTGCAGCGTGCTATACATGGCGGCTTTTCCGTGTTCCCCGGGCATTTTTGGAGGTGCCTCAGAAGGAGTTGTAAGGTTGTAAGACATACCACCAAACATGTGTCCCCGAATGGCAAAGTCCCCGCGTGGTAAAACGGCCCTTCTGCTAGACGATGGGACGCACATTCGACCTTGCAGTCTGCAAGCCCGGCCACTGTCCTTCTTTAATTCGATCTGTTGAGTTACCATCCAGCTGGTAAATTTTCAAGATGCAAGCAGGGCGAAGGAGGCGTGTAATATCGCATGATGGATATACCTACCTATGTACATGCCTACCTGGAAATGTATTCTGATGCCGAGAGTTCTAAAACATCCGACGTCGTTTAATAGCTCAGAACTAGCAGCTCCCATTTCAACTAAATATAATATTTACCTAGGTAGGTACTTGAACATAGTAAATGCGGAGCGTGCGGTCTCGGTCGTCGCTCTCGGTCGTCGCTCTCGGTCGTCGCTCACACCTTACAGTCAGGGCAGCTACCTAGGTAGTAGTAACAGGTGAGTAACGATTAAACAACCTTAAGCGTCCATTTTGTTTCACGTTAAGCACGGACATTGAACACTGGAATGTACAACAGAATAAACAATTCCATCCCGGCGAACTCCATCAATCAGGGTCCCGTCAGTTCTCATTTCGAAGAAACCCAATCCTTATGTGTTTCTATGCAGGTTTGCGTGGTAGAATCCTTTGCGACTACTTCCCCAGCCCGTCATCTCTTTTAGTGATCCTCCTCCGCCGCTCCACGCAGCCATACAACGTGTTCCGCCCAGCCTATCTATGTACCTATCTTACCAATGCATCAGCGCCCTGAGAAAAAAAGAAGAATGCATAGAATGCGTCCATTCAGCATTAACTAACCCCCCCATGCCACCCCTCCCACCCTCGCCAAACCCGCCAAGAACAGCTAGGTAGCCCGGTTTTAGCGAGGGTAGAAGAACCAGACGAATCGTCTTCGCCGCGTTCGTTGGGTAATCCACCGGTCCACCGTTTCTCTCTCGGGACCTTATCAGTTGGACTCCACCCAAGCTAAAAAAGATCGATGGACCTTTTTTTTTTTAAAATTATCAAGAATAGGAACCAGGGGTCCGATATCTCTGCTGCGACTTACACAAGTCAAGGACAAAGAACCTTGGTATCGGGACACTCTGTCAATGGCCTACCTTCAGGTTAAAATGCATGGGATTGTACAAGCGATACGACGGACTTGGTGGTACCGTCGCCCCCTTCGTAATATGCAGTTAATACTTGTCCGGGTACACATAGTGACTCAGGTAGGCATGTACTGGAATACATTGAATACTCAAACATGCAAGATATGGATCTTTCCAATCGAGGGAGCTCCCCGAGCTGCTCTTGGATGGCTGTGCCGTATTTAGGCATTGGCACCCGCTCTCACAACCCCCCCTGGTGCCATCGTTCCATCCCATTCATATGTAGGCCGCATATTACTTTCATCCTTTCCTTTTCCCTTCGCCGTGTTGTGTGTGTGTCTCAAAAGGTGCCCCTACCTACCCGCCAAAAGCAAAAAGGATACAAAAGCTCGCGACGACCCGTTCCGTCGGAGAAAGTAGAAAAGCACTGTCCACCTGTTCGATTTTCTATTTGAGGGAGGAGGAAAAAAATAAATAAAAGAGGGTTGCGAACCGCGGAACTTCGTTACTCGCTCCACGCCGCGGCGGCTCTCTCAACACACGCGACGACGTCAATATGTCCGCCAGCTTGTACGTCACGCCGTACAATGGCACCGAAGGCGATGCTGACGCCGGTTATTCTACCGGCGTCACGGACTTGAATCAGTTCTACGAGGTACGAAGCCGGAACATTCTATTCTATTAGACCAACTTTACGTTGTTCGTGTTGTTGTTGTCGGAGTAAAGGGGAGGATGAGTCTCAGAAAAAAAAGAAAAAAGAACGGCGCTAAACAGTAATATTGATATAGAGTGGTGATTTCGCATGGATCATGACCTCCGCGGCGCTCGTCCTGCTCATGATTCCCGGCGTCGGCTTCTTCTACTCGGGACTCGCCCGGCGCAAGTCCGCGCTGTCGCTCATCATGTTGTCCATGCTGTCCATCGCCGTCGTCGACTTCCAGTGGTTCTTCTGGGGCTACAGCTTGACCTTCTCGCACACCGGCAGCGCCTTCATCGGCGACCTCTCCAACTTCGGCCTCATGAAGACCCTCGCCCAGCCCTCCGTCGGCAGCACCAAGATCCCCGACCTGCTGTTCTGCCTGTACCAGGGCATGTTCGCCGCTATTACGTGAGTTTTTGCCTCCTCACCGCTCCCCCCTTCTCCAAGCTCCAACTCGTGTAACCGGAACTTCCCCCTATCTGTCCACGTTTTACCCCTATCCTATAAAATATAGAATAAAAATTTCGTGTCGTCATTACTAATGCACATACCCGCGCCACAGCCCAGCTCTTGCGATCGGCGCGGCCGTCGACCGCGCGCGCATCCTGCCGTGCATCGTCTTCATCTTCGTGTGGGCGACCATCGTGTACGACCCGATCGCGTACTGGACGTGGAACGCGAACGGGTGGTCGTTCGTGATGGGCGGGCTCGACTTCGCCGGAGGCACGCCCGTGCACATCTCGTCGGGCGCCGCGGCGCTCGCCTTCTCGGTCATGATCGGCAAGCGGACGGGCTACGCCAAGTCGGCGGGCCTGCCCTACCGCCCGCACAACGTCACCCACATCGTCCTCGGCACCGTCTTCCTCTGGGTCGGCTGGTTCGGGTTCAACGGCGGCTCTGCCCTCGCTGCTAACATGCGCGCCGTCATGGCCTGCATCGTCACCCACCTCGCCGCCTCCGTCGGTGGTATCACCTGGGTCCTGCTCGACTACCGCCTCGAGAAGAAGTGGTCCGTTGTTGGTTTCTGCTCCGGTGCTATCGCTGGACTTGTTGCTATCACTCCCGGTTCCGGTTTCGTCACTCCCTGGGCTGCGGTCGTCTTTGGTATCGTTGGTAGCATCGGCTGCAACTTCGCCACCAAGCTTAAGTTCCTTATGGGCGTTGACGAGGCTCTCGATATCTTCGCCGTCCACGGCATCGGTGGTATCATTGGCAACCTGTTGACCGGTCTCTTCGCTGCGTAAGTTTTTCTTTTCGGCTAGATACAATCTTTTACTAATATTAGCCCATAGCGACTACATAGCAGCTCTCGACGGCTTCACCGCAATCCCCGGCGGCTGGATCAACCACAACTACGTGCAACTTGGCTACCAAATCGCGGACTGCGTGGCCGGCTTCTCGTACTCGTTCGTGCTGACGTGCGTGATCCTGTTCCTGATGAACCTGATCCCCGGGCTGAGCCTGCGGGTGACGGCCGAGATGGAGGAGCTCGGCGTCGACGACGACCAGCTGGGCGAGTTCGCGTACGACTACGTCGAGCTGCAGCGCCACACCAGCGACATCGCGCCCGTGTCCACGGGCGAGCTGCCCTCCGGCCGCGCCGGCTCCTCGAAGAGCAGCGAGGGTCCCGAGAAGATGGTTTAAATCGTAGTTCGGTGACGATTCGATTGGTTAGGAGGTTTATAGACTAGGGAGATAAACGTTTAAATATTTACATATACCGGGCGCGCTAGGACATAAGCGCAGCCTACGGAAAACATACGTCACGGGCAAGTTACCAGATACACTCAACGAATCTGGTGACTACATCTCCGTTCAAAAGTTGCGCGACACGGTTTGCAAAGGGGTTGGATTTCAGAAAGACCAATTCTACATATAGCGATTGTGTTGCAGCATAGTTCTCTTGTTAATAAGTACCTCTTCATATAAGCATCTCGTGCTTCTTATACCCCTTTTTCATGTAACAACACTTAGCCTCATTCTTGTAAGTCACATTCAA
Organism: Hypoxylon perforatum; assembly: GCA_028571165.1. Taxonomy (NCBI): domain Eukaryota; kingdom Fungi; phylum Ascomycota; class Sordariomycetes; order Xylariales; family Hypoxylaceae; genus Hypoxylon; species Hypoxylon perforatum. Next base: position 3,669,819 of record JAOXNQ010000003.1, on the reverse strand, counting down.
TTCGACCTCACTATGTGAGTGAGTCTACATTCATATGCGCATCTTTTCTTTTTCAATTGTCTCAAAAAAATGACTTGGTAGGGAACTCCTAAAATTACCAACGTTCATTCTAACTTACTCAAATCGCTCATCTCAAAACCTCAGGCTTAGAAAGAAGTTAAAATAAAGCTTCATTAGCTTAGGTAACACCAACGTTCTAGCCTGGCCCAGAGGAAAATCGCAATAATCACCTGTGAGTTGACATGTCATGTCCCATTTCAGCTGTACGGGGGTGTGCTGAGACAAAGAGTGTAGGCGGTTTCTTTCAACTACCAGTCCATTGTCTTTCGCGACCGAACATCGCCAGTATCCGAATGCAGTAATCAGATACTTCTGCCGCTTTGACCAGATACGAACTCGACCCTACGGCACATTTATCTAAGGAGCTATGTTACTAACATTGCTGTAACTGTGACGAGCATACTTTCATTTTCGCATCTTCACCGACACCAACACCAGAAGTCTAGAACCCTAAGGGAAAACGACTGGAATGGAATAACCCCTTGATGCGAACAAAGAAGACATCACCATCGCCCCAAAATTCGACACGGCAATAAGCAAACCTTGGATAAACGCGCTGTCCAGAGATCATACGTGTATCGTTTGCCCATACTAGCATCCGTGCGCCGAGTGAAAAGAGCTTTTCACACGTAGTACGTAAGGTCATGTTGTTTGCGATAGTGACTTGGATATAGTCAAGGTGTGCATGGGACGTTGTGCATGAGACGTGTAAGTCCTTTCCTCTTGTTTCTTAACTGGCTCTTCTTGAAAGCCATTCCTCATAAGTCATGTCTAACGCCACTATGACTCTAGAAATATAAAATTAGCTACTAATTTACTACCGTAGCAGTGCATAAGGAAACGATGGGAAGGCTTTGCCTCTCAGGTAATCCTAATTCAAGCCTTTTTCAAGTCTGGAGAGTGTAGACTAACAATACCCTTAGCTGCGGACCGAGTATATAGAAAGAGGCGACAAGAAGAGTTCCAAATCAACCCACCGAGTCAGTATCGGACAGGTCCCATCTCAGAGGTAATTATATCTCCTCTCTCACTTGACCCCCTTTTCTCACGCTCCACCAATAATTCGAAGGCCAACGTTAACGCCAAATCTATAGGCCGTATTCTTCCACAGCATGTGGCTAAACGTCGACACCTCGCATGTATCGGCACCCGCATCCTCATCCCAATCCCCATCCCCTACCCACACACCCTCCGTTTCTAGTCCAAGTCCCGACGTCCACCGCGAGACTCCCCGCCCAACAGCCCGCACATACAGCAATCGAGACGTGCCAAGGATCGATCGGCGCACCCACGCCCCTATCGTACGGGACTACCTACGGAGATACCACGCGCAGCGCCGGCGGGTGCCGGAGGAGGAGGCGTGGCAGATCGCCGACCACGCGCTGCAGCAGGATATTGATCGGCAGGCGGAAGAGGAGCGGAGGTGGGCAGAGACCGCAGAGAGGAGGCGGCGGAGGCGCTGCGATAGGAGAGAGGATCTGATGAGATAGTGTAATGTGTTGGATGTAAAGCGGCGGAGACGAAATAGGAGGTAGGAGATGGTGTTGGATAAACTCATACGTCCCAGCTGTAAATACTTTCAATCAACTCGCTCACGACGATGGGATATAAGCTAAGGCAGGTAGCCTTCCTCCAGCAAACACGTAAAATCGATCGCTTATAAAATAGACACGGGTTTCCGTAGGTGTGATGATTATATGTATCCAAAGTAGCGCTCCAACACCGACGCCAGGTTCAGTATGGCTTGACTAACCAGCGAAACCCGCCTTAGAATACATCTATCCTTTCTATTAACCCTTGCTAGGTATCTATGCATTTCTTCTTAATACCCTCCGTCAAACACCCATGACATACCTAACCGTCTCCAGCTCGCCAAACACATCGGGCAGCACCTTCGTGTACTCGACATGCATCTGGCGCTTCTCAAAGTCCCAGAACATATTCGACCACGCGTACCGCTGCTCTCTTGTCGGAATGGGCGGCGGGAGCGGCGCTAGAACATCATCATCAGGCCCCTGGCCCTCGAGCTTCATGAGGCCCTCGACAGCGCCCGCCAGGCTCGAGCTATCCCAGCTGCCCTCGCGCCAGTCGGAACTCCTCATGAGTTCCACGACGTCGGCGCGCACGCGCGGGGACCGGCACTTGGCGCCGACGAAGGCGAGCAGCGGCAGCCTGGCGGCCTCGTTGGTGAAGCCGACCTTCTTCTGGGCCGACGACGCCGACGACGATGCTACCTCCGACGATAACAACGACGACGATTGAAAGAAGCAGTCCTCGAAGATCCGGCACCGCTGGACCACGTCCTCGAACTGCGGAAGGTAGTCATCATACATCATCTCAGTGGGATCGAGTGCGCAGGAGGTAGCGATAAGCGCGACGGCGTGGTGCAGCCGCAGCAGCTCGAGATTTTGGCTCTGGCGGCTGTCGATGGTTGTAAACAGGAGGGCGTCGAGACCCACACCCAAATCATTCAGCAACGCGAGGAACACGGCCTGCTCGCGGAAGGCGGTCGCGTCGTCGAAGTCGTACTCGGGGTGTAGGTTGTGCCAGGTGGCCTTGCTTAAAAAATCAGCGAGCTGGACGATCAGGTAGACCCAGATCTGCCGCGCTTGCTCGAGCGTCTGCGGGATGGTGAAGGTGAAGGGGCTGCTGGCTATCCCGAGCTCCGCGTCGTCTTCACTCTCGTCCTCGGTGAATAGCATGTGGTACGCGAACTTGCCGTGGGCGAACGGTATGAACGCCGACGCGGCGCTGTGGCGTGCGAATATGTTGGTCATCTCGTCGACCTCGTCGCGCGGCTCCGTTAGGTACCTGTGCCACTGGCGCCGTAGTATTGATCTGGGGTCGCTACCCTTGTTCCGTATATTAGTTAAAACCTTTATTCCACTTCGGATGAGATTTCCAGAGCTGTGGTAGTTGCCCTGCATATTCTCAAACACTATAAATAATAGGGTCGCCGCCATGGTGACACGGCTGTCGATACCGTACTCCCTGATGCTAGATCGTAGGTGAGAGAGGGCCTTCGCGTGGTGCACGAGGGCTGCTTGATGATGCCGATTAAGCACAGACGGCGGCCACCATGTCCGAGATACCTTGCCGCCGGACGGGTACTCATTATGAAGATCCATAAGAGCGCGGGCATATGCGCCTATGCTGAGAATAGAGTGGTGAACACATCTGTTAACCATGCTATCCCTAAGGGACGTTCGGGAGAAGAAGTTGGCCTGGCAATAGGGCGACAGCTCGTGTATTATCTGGTCTCGATATAAGGAAAAGTACCATTTATCTTCCTCGTTTAGCTCGAACCCAAAACTAGGCACGGATGGAAGTAGAGGATGGTAGTTTGCCGGCCGAGATGACTCTGCAGGTGTCTTACTGCTGGATGCCGCCACCAGGGAAGAAAGCTTCGGCTTGGGTAATAATAACCGTTCGGCCCGAGTAGCTGGTGCTTTGGTCTTAGGCGGAGCGTATCCCTCGCACATGAGACCAAGACGATCGCATTCTGCACACGACGGTTTACCTTCGTCGCATTTAACCTACAGGTGCTTAGGTCAGCGAGTCCAGATCACGACTGGAAGCGATGTCATGAGAAAAAGTCCCTAAGACTCATAATCTCCAACTCATAGTTACAAGGCTCGCTGCTAGGCGTAGCAAATGAAAAGAATGGAGAGGTGAATAGGTGAAGGCTTCAAGTCGTTGACTAACATGTCTTCTTTTACAGCTAATGCACCCTATTTGTCGGTGGAGAAGGTCTTAGCTAACGGGTACGTCTTTGGCTAATCAAGAAATGGGCGGTTTACCTGTTCGGACCTTGGGCTTGCTGGCCCTCTTCCGCGCCGGCCTTAACTTGTCGCCTCGCTGGCCGCTGGAGTAGCCCTTGTCGGACGAATCAGAGGTGTGCGCCGACTTCGAACTGCGATTACTCGAGCTGCTACGCCGCGGCTTTCTCGCGTCGTAAGGCGACAGCCTATCCATCTTGGAGCTGGGGGCGGCTCTGTGTCCGGCTGCAATCCGCATTCGCCGGCGAGATTAATTTTCATATAATTGGTCTATTCGGATTCTATCTGCCGAAATGTTGCAGAAAGTTTGGGTATTGGGCTCGGGACTTGATAAGTCTGACGATTAGAAATAGGTAATAGGTGACGGATGACTCGTGATACCAATAACAAAAATTTTGTAAGCCGACACGCCGAGGTCTCGTAAGCGCGCTGAAGCAGGGGCTCAAGTCAAAAGCTGAAGTTGGGAATGGCACAAGACGCCAAGTATTGTCACCAAGATGGTATAAATATCTCATATATAAAGTAAGTGAACCGATAAAGATGTAAGCAAAGCAATTGTCGAAAGGCCCATCTATCATGTTTTAGTCTGTTCGCATGGAGATCTTGTGAAGTTGAGAGACTCTGAGAACTGTGAGACTGTGGCGATACACCATGTATACACATGCACCATAACAAGGGAGACGGGCTTCATTAAGCTCACTGTCGCCGAGCTATGCCCATGTTAATTGCCATGCTACTACCACGCTACTCCCATGCTATCGATGGCTCTGGAGGAACCCCCGATCCCGCAAATGCGCAATGCGGTGAGATGAGATCCAATCCCCCAAGGCTTACTTTGCGGGTCTTGAAGGGGTAGATTGGTGAGGTACCTACTTGTAACAATTATAGCAATCTAGTGTGGTTGTGTCCAAGTATTTGGGCGAATTGTTGTTGCTGAAACAGAAGAATAGCGTTGCCTAATATCCATCTAGGATCTCATGGGTCCCCTAGGGGGTGGAAAGCTCCCGTGAATAGCAGCCGAGTGCAAGTGTTTAGGGGCTTTCGAAACGTCATCTGCGGCTGTAGTAGGATCCGCCTGGGTACCAACCAAAATTCTGCAAGCTGTGTAAGCTACAGGTCAGATTTACAGGCCTGAGTAGCCCCATAGCTTATGTGGTATTTGGCTATCTGGCCAGGTGGGTAGCGCTGGTAATGCTGGTTGATAGTCCCCGGGAGGCTCAGACAGCCCAGAACATAGGTACTTAGATGGGTCGAATATGGTTATCCCGCGGCTGTGCCGTAGATCTGCATGAACAAAAGGTCTGTTCCATGCGGACCTGTCGTCTCAGCTACGTTAGCGATCGATTGGTATCATTCCCCATCATCGGCCCGCCCTAGGCACCGACATTCTAGAATAAAGAAAGAAAACGAGCTTTAAGATGGTTACCAAGCCACGAATCCAACTTAGCGATTACCTTTTCTGGAAAGTAGATAAGTATCTTGCTTCCTGAGAGGTTGAAACACGACGGACGAAATTGCACAGCCAGCGAACCTGATAGCCTGAGTAGCCAATCTTTAGCGATGGACGCCGACACCCCGTTAACTCGATCGTCCTTAGCGGCCCGCTAGATTATGGTGCCCACACTCCCCGCTCTAGCGGGTACAATTTACTGGGTATTACTGGGTACAGTTACTGGAACTTCAGCCTTAAAAGGGGGAAGTAGGGGGGATATCGGTCCCACTAACCTTGTATTATGGAGGTTTGTGAGGGGCGAAAAGAGGTACGAGACAAGCAGAGCGAGCAAACGTGTTAAACAGTTGTACCACTTCAGAAAGGGTCGGTCAGGCTTACGTCAGATGCCTCCCTTCGTCCCAAAACGAGATTCCCACTTTAAGCAGAGATAACCGTTTTCCATCTCGGCTGTTCTAATAACCCTAGGACGAAAGAAGGCAAGATTCCGCATGTGTGAGACTCAGCCCGTAGAAGGGATCGTTGTCTGCCTATCACAAGCGCAAAATACGATATAAGCGCGGTGCATTGCAGGTAGACACAAATACAATACCTACTCTATTCTTTTTCGATGCGTGTTCTATGCTACAGAAGACGACGAGGGTGGGTAAGAAATGATGGAGCTTGTAGCATGTTTCTATGCAACTAATTTGAGACCACATAAGCATCTCACGAGGCCTGGGGGAAATGTAACGTTTGGTTAAGTATGAATCTTGAATCTTGACTCTCTTGAGAAGTGGCAAAGAAACTATCTTAGGTAAGGCTGTGCTCTATCTGTCTCTCCATTTCCCATTCCAGTGTCTTCTTTTCTCAGTGCACAAGATCTTTACCGACTTAATTTTACTTGTCGGCGTTTAGGGAATATCCATACTCGATGAAACGTTTTAATCACCGATATAACCATATCGAGATAATTAATAATCCGCTCCGCAATGTCCAAGTCCGCCCCTGGTAAGCGGATATTGAATATTAAGCAATGAACGCATCAGGGGCTTAGGGACTTTTGCTCGTACTTTAAGAGGTATATTACTAGGTCATGTAGTCTGTCGTACAAACCGGTCCAATCCAGAGCATCCAGCCTCAATCCACCCTTCGTAGCAGCATCATTAATCATTCCCTAGGTACCCAAAGTTAAGTATATCGGAACCGAACCGGCAAACCCCCACGCGGGTAGGGTCATAACCAACCCGAGGTACTAACTAAAGTCATGACGACTGACATAAAAATAAACAATGCAGCTTTTACACCTCGGTCTCAACGCCGGTGTCCTTCTCGTCATGATGAAAGATCCCGCTGATGTTGCCCTTGAGCTTGCTCAGCTTGCCGCCGATGTGATTAGCCTCTCGCGCCGGCCGCCACTGCATGATGCCGCGGTGCTTCCGGTGCAGTTGCTTATGGTGATCCTTGTAATCTCGCAGCTCTCCTCGCATGCCTCTGTGTCCGTCGTCGGGATCGTTGTGCCCCGGCGCGAGCACCGATGTAGCTGCCTCGCTTGTGCCCTCGACGGGGTTGCGGAGAATATGCTTGACTTTCTTCAGGCCGCCTGACAAGGATAGGTGGGACGAGTTTGAGGAGCCGGGGCCGCCGCCGCCATCTTCGTCGTCGGAGCTAGCGGGCGACGAGTCGTCATTCGTATGCACTCGGAGCTTCTTGCGAGTCTCGTCTTCCGATCCCTTGTCGTCGTCGGACGAATCGGCCTCATCTCCAGAGTCGTCGTCGTCATCCTCGAGCTTCTCGTCGGTAATCGTATCCAAGCACTCCATAACATTTCGCAGATCGTTATTCTTGGCTTTGGCAGCGTAGCCCTTGTGGTATCCAGAGAGCCCGCGCCAGAATTTCAAGTCAACCTCAACCTCGCCAAGCGGCTGGTCGTTCTCGCTCGTGCCACTGTAGTCGCAGCAAGACTGGGCTTTGCGTAGGCCATCCTTCGATCCTTTCCACACCTGCAAGGTCTTCGTCGTGTTCTCGTCGTCGGCGAGATCGTGAAGCCAAAGGACTGCGAAGGCGGCCGTCTTGTCCGGTCCAAGCATGGATTCTCGAAATTCGATCACCATGGCTGAGCCATATCGCTTGCGAACAGCTAAAAACACAGCCTCTTCTTCCTTTTTACTCTTAGATATCCAGCGCCCATTATCGGGATATAACTTAGTATATCCTAAGTTGGTTCGTATCTTGATTCTGTGTTCCATCAACCCCTTAGACAAGGCAGACTTTGCCTTGATGGGTCCCCGGATCTCCAGGGTCCCGTAATCCCAACCTCTAAGATTCGGAGGCAATTTGATCTCCACACTTCGCCAAACCATGCTAATACGAACTCGTCCATATCCAATCCCTCCAACCACTGTAAAGTCATAAGGTTAGCAACTGCTCACCTAGACATAATGTAGGATATAGATAAGCTGTCGTTATGATCATAACCAATACGAAAGACGGCAAGACAAGCTCCTCAACAGGAGGAAAACTGAAACACGGTGTCGACAATTAGAGGGTTGAAACTTACGAGGATAATTCCCCATCACCTGGCTCGTTTTCGAAAATATCTTTGCAAGAGGAAGGTACACAAGGCCAATTAGCGGGTCGTCTTCGCGTTCTCGAGCATCCCGCACGCTGATGATAATCTCAGTGTCTGTCCAGTTCCGGACAAACCGCTCGGTGCCGGCGTTGAAGAACGGCTTCGAATTCTTGGGTTTCGTGCGCGACTTGTATATCTTCTTGTGGTTCATGATGATGGTACAGTAGCTGTCGGGCATGTCGTCATGCTGCTCAGATTCGTCCTCATCGTCCCCCTTGTCCTCCTTTTGGAGCTTTTGCACTTCCAAGCCCGTGATGTTGTGGATTTGCACGCTGAGGAGGCCCGAGACGAAATCGGTAGACGGGGGCGCCGACACAATCATCGCCTCTTCTAACTCCCTATAGTCTTGGGCTTTCTGTTGTTTAACTTCTTCGTCATCTGAGGGCTTGCCTGCTTCCCGGAGCTTGTGCTCGGACAACTCGGATATGTGCTGGGTGAGTTGCTCCTTAGTCCTTATCCCTCCATCAATAGTCTGTTGCTCGAGCTCCGCTGATGTGATCCTCATTTTCGAGAAGTATCCGACAGACCACGTCAGCGCCCCCGGCATCGTCTCATCTGGGTCTTGGCCGGCAAAGCGATCCTCCCGATCCTGCATCTTGTTCGGGGTTTTCATCAGAGACTTCAAGTCCACCTCTACGCGGCCAAGATCGTCGTCCGCCGACCACTTATCCGAATCCCAGAGTTGAAGGCGTAGCTTTTCCTCTGCGTTCAATTCTTCGGGAGTTACCAGAATGCTGGCCCATTCATGCCAGTTGGGCTGATCATCGTCCGTAACGATACGAGTCGAAGCAACTGGCTTGCCAAATTTGCCCCAAGATACGGTGACATACGAGTCGCTCGAGCCTTTCATAGGGCCGAGTCCGCCGTCGCCTTGTTTGAAGCCACGCGCTTGTTTAATAAAAACCCAAACAACACCAAGACTGGTCGTATCCTTCTTAAAGTCCTCGCCAACGAGCATGTCCTTCAGGTTGAGTGTTAGGCTCTTGGGGGCCACGTATTCTGCCAAAGCTGCGTCTATAGCAGAGTTAACAAATGAGGATATTAACGGAACATCAGTCAAGCTAATGCTACGCTTCGAAAGAGGAGTACACGAAATGCTGGCTTTGGGCTGTCCGAGGAACGTCAATGTGCACAATGATATAAAGGGCGGATCCGGCGTCAATTGTAGTCGAAGCCGGAGAGTTAAGATAAGGCCCCTTAGTTCAACCCACACCGGAATAGCCATGCCCCCTGGGAGATAGAATTTCAAATAGAGATGAGCGTTCTTAGCCTTTGATTTGATAGACTTCCCAGATGAGCGGCTGCGGTAGGAGAGCGCGAGTTCCAAATTCACAAAGTCACCCTCCTCAGCTTCCATACCTTCGCGAATGGCCGCTTCATCCTGCTCTTCTTGCTTGGGATCTTTGCCCTTCTCGTTGTCTTGATCTGGAGCTTTTTCGACCTCATTTTCGTTGTCCGCGGTGCCTTGAGGATTCTGCGGATTTGTTCGGTCGCTACCAGCGCCTTTGTCGTCTCCACTGAGCTTCCCATCGGAGCCGACGGATTTGCTGGCCGCGCCAGTTGGCAGCCACCGTACTCCAAGAATGCGAATCGCTTCGCTGCCTTGGCCCATATCGTCCACGCTAACCATTTTAATGACCTTTGGTAGAGAGGCCTGCATGACATCTTCGATCTGGTCCACCAGGGAAGCAAAGAGATCTGGGTTGATCAGCGGCCAGATTGCCGAAAATAAGCTATTCAGCCATTGAACAGATTCAGGAAGCTCTTCATCGTTGCTCAAGGTAGCCTGCTCTTCTCGCCGCGCAGCATCCCAAGTCTCGTCATCAAATACCTCACTGGTCTTCTTGTTCACCCACTTCCCCATACCAGCAACAGTTACCGCCCCCAGCAGAACAAATGTCGTCGTCGTAAAAAGGACGGACCATCCTCGACCGATGAAAAGCGTCGGAAAGACTAGAAGGACAGCAGCGAGTGAAGCGATGATGGCCAAACCAGCGAATACCGCCTCCTGGTAGACGATGGCCAGTTCCCGTCGGGTATGATCGAAATCGGGAGGCGGAAATACTCTTTGCATACCATTGTGGGTTTGCTGGATTTTCTCCCTTTCTAACGATAGTTCGCTTTCTGACTTGGACGCTCCTTGCGGTCCAGTAGCGGTGGGATGATGTACTCCCGGCTCCGGCTCGTTCTGAGGTGCTGAGCTTAGATCTTTCTCGGTTTGGTCGTGAATTACAAGCGGTAGGTGGGTGACAGGATCGGTAACTTCACGCCCTCCGCCGTGTCTTTTAGCCTTCTTCATCGCCTTGCGCTTTTCCTTCGGATCGACGGCGCTTGCAACAGCTTCCGTTGCCGACTTCTCTTGTTCACCCTTCTTCTTGGCCCCATCGCTCTGTTTCTTATCACCTTGTTCTTCATGCTCTTCGCGTCCGGTCTCTCCTTGTGATTCCTCAGCACCGTCATCAACACGCTCTTCGGAGGCGTATTGGGGGTGGTCGGCGTAGTTGCGATTCGCAGAGGGGTACGGGTCATGGCGAGAGCTCGGTGTATCTTTACCCTGAATAACAGCTTTGGCAGATTGGAACGCGCGCTTAGGCCTCGAATCGTCTTCGGGTCCTTGCTGGGCATCTTCTTCATCTTCTATCTGGCCTTCCAAATCTCTCCTGTGCTGCTTGTAGCCTTGAATGGTAGGAATCGGGTGTTTGGCATTGTGAGGCTTTCCGTATTCTCTTCCCGGGGCATCTTGGTCAAAATCCGCCCGATCTGCCATATTGTCTAGAGCTTCGAAAGTCGGCGAATAATCTAGTAGTCAACAATTCTCAAAACGGATGGCATTGGAAGCTACTGAATTATGTAGATGAGGAGGCGAGGGGCGAAATATGGACGTTGTAGTTAGGGACCGCTTAAAATTTTGGAATTGTAGAACTTGTCATTATCATTGTCAGGGTCAGAGTATCTAATGAGGAGGTAGCTAGGGAGAAATCGAAAGATTTTGGCGATGTGTGCGACCTAATGATGCCAGCAGGTAATACGCAATACGATCATGTATACAAGATTTGTTTGCATCACCAGACAAAAAGACTTGAGATGCATTGGATATGCGGCATGTTTGATGGTTGGATCCTGAAGCAGGATGAGGTCATCGTTATTGACTTTGCACCACTTGAGCCAGAGTCAATCCCAGCGAGCCCCATCAACCCCCCAGCTGTTGCCTCTTATAGTGGGGTCTAGGTGGTCTAGGTGACGCAGCTAAAACGAGCCCAACAAGGTGCCTGGAAAAAAGCTCCGGCCTCTAACCTTCTAGCGTCTACTCTGGCTCTAGCGCCCTGTCAATTTCTCCATAAACGGCAGTGCGGCACACCCACATTAGTTCCATGTTCCATCACTCACACATCACATCACCCAATTACTTGCCGTTATATCCCCAGCGATCGACCATGCGCTACACCAAAGACCCCAGCCATCTTAAATTTAGAACGAAGCACTGGCAATCGCTATGGCAAAGCAACATCGATAGCCTAGCTTCACTAAAGAATTATTCCCAATCCGCGTTTGTGGCTATAGATACCGAGGGATATACCAAGAGCGACTCCATCAGTGTCGCAGAGATCGGAATCGCTATACTCTCTCCCAGCGAGCAAGTTCTCGACAGCAGCGCGAACCATGATCTAGAAGTCTTCTTCAACCAAAACTCCATTCTGAGCTACTGCTTCAGAGTCGAGGGGCAGGAACGCAGAGAGAAACAACGTGATGTCTACCAGTTCGGCCAAGTTCAGCATATCAAGCCCGAAGACATCCATTCAGCACTGACCGGTCTCTTTGCATCGCTTAAAGACCAGTTCCAGACACTAGTCCTTGTCGGCTTTGATTTGAGCGCCGAAATCACATTGATCGCAACACATCTCCACGGCATAACACAATATATCTCATCATGGGTTGACTTACAGGAGCTGGCAGTTGAAATCTCCAACACCCCGAGTCCCAGTATGAGAGATACACTCCTTGCTCTCGGCTTCGTTTCTGATGGTCTGTGTGTTCGAAACAAGGGTTACCAGCACTGTGCAGGTAATGACGCCGTACGCGAGTTGGCCGTCTTAGCAAAGTTTCTAGTATTCCAAGAAGACACGCCGATCCAAATCCACAGAGCATCTTCTCGATCTTCCCAACAAGAAAATCAGACATCTCAACCACCACGCATGTTTTGGAACCGCCGGCCAGGTCCGAAGGAGATTTTTCCATTCACGGCTATTCTTCGCATCCCTGGAGGCAGCTTGACTTCCATAATCAAAAACTTGAAAGGGCTACAGAGAATATTTGCCGAATATGAGCCAACAGCTGTCGGAATGAACAACAGAGGCGGTACTGGCTGGGTCTGTCTACCCAATGCAGACAGACTTGCCCAGTTTATAAAAGAGGTTGATGGCCAACAAGTTGGAGGGGTGGTTTGGAATGTTACAACAGATTACGATCCTAAAGAGTCTCCGGCCGTGGCACTAACCCCTGCCCAACTCCGAGAGGCAGAGAGGGCTGGGCAAAAAGCTCAAATGGACAGTAAACAACTGCAGCGACGCTTGAAGCGAGCCGACACTGAAGATGATACCTTGGATCTAGGACTGGCTATTGAAGCTATTGAAGCTACCCAAGGTCAATGCCAAGGTACCGATTTCAAGGCCAACAATTGACGATGGTATCGCAACCTCTACATCACCTACTATCTAAATTTATGCAGCAATGAGTCACTCAGTACCGCAGCGCCCTTGGTAAGTATCGTATCACTCGCGCCTTTGTGCTTATCCATAAAAAATCCCCAGCATCTATAACCTCCTCAGCCGGTTATTTACCAGTCCGTCCTTAGAGCAATCCACCACCGCCGCCCTAGCCGGCTCACAGCCTTCGTACTTAAAGGAATAGTCCGATGTTTAGAGTTATCCAGAACATTGGTCGGGGCTCACGACGAGCGACACCCCTACGTAACATACCAGAGAACAGCCAGGACAGCAGGCGGATCAACTATGATAGGACCAGTGCACAATGGGTTCGAACGAATAAGTCCAAGTGACTCGATCCCTTCCAATCATTTAGGTCGAAGAAGATAACACGAATAGTAAATATCCGGGTCGTTCGCCTTCAATTTAGGCGTCGGAATCTTAGCTACGACCTCAACCTCGAAAGGTAATTGCTGATGAGCAAAGCGGTATTGCGAATAGCTAAGAGAGATCCAAACCCCACCCTCGGCCAGGTGATCTCTGACTCCGGAAGCCATTCTTAGCAAGGCCGTCTCCCCAGCACAGGCAACCGCATCGACCGTACTCTTATCCACCACTATATTAAACTTGCAATTCTGGGGAAGATCGCTAGCAAGCTGTGTGGCATCTGCGACGACATACTTCATCTTCACGTCACCGAATGCAGCCTCCTCCAGCTGGCGGCCGCGTTCGAGGGCCAGCGGTTCGTAGTCAACGTTCGTCACGTCTATCCAACCCCTTTTACGAAAATAATTTTGCAGGTCACTAGTACCCGATCCCAACTGGAGGATGCTCACGGGATACTCCTGGCAAGCAGCCACGAGGTAAGGCTCTATGATAGACATGAAATATTGCGACGACACCAGCCATTCGAAGGATGTCTCGGAGGTGAATCTTTGGCGCCAGTAGCTCTGCTTTTCGAAGTCGGAGGGCATTTCGAATCAAATCGTTCTGGCGGTGCGACCGAGGAGTCACGACAGTTTCGGTGTGTTACCAGTCTGCTGGACAAGCTTGAGCCGATGCTTATTGGCGGAGCAAACAGCGTGATTTATTGATCTCCTTTATTTCTCCACCTAATATTCAGATACTGAAGTAGATAGCTAATATTACTGCATACCGCACATTCGAATTTACGGACTGTGATTTGTCTGTTCCCTGTGGGCGTTGATCACAAACTGATATCGCTTCAATGAATTATCAAGAGTAGCATTTCCGCAGCACAATAATCCAGCACCACACTTGCGCGAAATCTTGGTCATCGAACAATGGGTGTCAGAAGCCCGGGAACCATGATCCCCTCGAATCTTGTGCTTGAACATTCCTCATTTGATACATCAGCTCAGTGGCTTTGGCCTGTCCGAAGACTTCTTCCAATGCGCTAACTGCCGCTAACTGTCTTGCACTCGGGTGAGGGTTGGTCAAACCGGGAGGTCTTATACCACAGAAAGCAAGAATAATGCGCCCACTATACGCTCGCTATTCAGATGCACTTTCTGGTTTGGACTGGCGCCATATTCTAGAAGAAGACTCGCTCTGCTTTGTCCAGGATCTCGATTAGCTCGGGCAACTCATCTATCTATTCCTGTTCGTAGGCATAGTAAAGTAGCTCGTTCACCAGTCCGATCACCCGGCTTCTCGTGGCCCTTCTTAGCTTCAGTACAAGTGGATTTTCTCCTCATTCATCTTATCTTCCTCCTGGAGCCGTGTAAGTAACTCCTTGACGCGCGCCACCGCTGCTTGGCCGTACGCGGGGCCCAGCGGAGGGGTAGGCTTGGACGTATCTGGTCTGAGCCAAGGCACGGGTTTGATTCCTGCCGAAGCGTCCATCATTGCCTTAGTATCATCATCGTTGAACGCCGCGCCCACGATCACAGCAATAGGCGGCCTCGAGTAGTCTTTACTTCCCAGGGCGGAATCAGATGGCGGCGATTGTTCCCCTTTCAAGATGGCGGGAATCTGCTTTACGCCGCCCTCCAGAGTCATGACGAAATGAATAGCTGCCCGCGTTATGTGTGAGCCGTGGGTTCGCAAAGTTTACCATCACGGGAATCAGGGCTTATACACACCATCATATTCTGGCTTGAGATTGTCGATCACCACTTGTCCAATCATCTCAGTCTGGCCGCACACGATAACTGGAGCGCCCATGCTGCTAATATGTCAATATGTCAACTTGAAAATGCAGGGGGGTTGTAAAAGTCGGGGTAGCGAAATTGAACGACCTTGTCCAATGGCGAACATCTTCACGTCGGTGTTGTAGGTCGTCAATTTATAAAGACAGACCCCAGTCTTCGGCGACGCAAACAGGACTACTACGTCCGCGATACATCGGCCTCGGTCAGAAAATCCATGCGACTAGAACTATCGTTTGGCAGCGTCCAGAGATTCAAGGGGCCTAAGCTGGGTTAGTAAATCAAATGCGTGGACTCACGATGTACTACAAGCCCTTCCTAACTCCGTAAACCCCGTCGCCCGTATTGTCGCGCGTTATTCTAAACGCCGTCGCGTTTGTCATCCAACTACTTGTCATTGCCCGGTAATGACTATGTTCTCATTAATGAATCTAGCCAGGGGCCTGCTGTCTGCTAACGGCTTCAAGAGCAGACAGAGTTAACGTCGATATTGGTCATAATGATTGATCATGATCGTGTATGCTCGCCGACAAGTCGGAATGGAGATATCGGATATAAATATATGCGTTTTGATTATGATCTTGCGGGGGGTCGACCGTAACCTTCGCCTATTCCTACTACCTTCTTCCCCACTCAGATCATCAAGAGAGACTGGAACGCCCTCTTTGGCGTCTCGAACTCCCGCAACTCGTGCGCTGAGTGGTTGTAACACATGTCTAGTATTAATGCTGGGGCTCGGCTAAGAACTTGGCAGAACAATGTATGCTGTAGCTCTCCCTTGGACTTCTGCGTCTTAGACCCTTAGTTCTAAAAGAAGCAGTTCGCGGTATGCATCTCAGCTATCCCAGCCCAGTGTTGAATGGCACCTCTGGTCTTGTCAGTGTAATTGCAAATTTCATCAGGGTTGATTTACCGCTTCCGGGCTGGACAATTATGAGGCCGGAAGCCTTGAAGTGCTGGATAATTGGGTCATAGTTTCGTTTACAATAGAAAATAATTACAATAGAAAATGACAAGCTAGAAATTCGGGCTAGCCTACATAACGGTTGGGCGGCCGAGGGCACAAGCCTTTCAGAGGGATGGAAGAAACCAATAATATCACGTAATGTCACCTCGTTGCAATACTGTTCTAGCTTCAGTCCTGCACTTAGCTTGAAAAATAAACATGCAGGAGCTGTTACAGGAGTTCCATATTTATTCGTTACCTACGATACATGTACATTGTTAATGTCACCAAATCAAATAGTTAGTGGGTAGATAGAGTGTTTCCCTAAGGTTAGCGTAGATTTTGTCAAACCACCTACAGTACCAGGCTCGAAGTTTCTAGGAAAGATACATTTACATGAACATTTACACTTATCATCGAGAATTTTAAGATAGCTGGTTGGATTCAAACTACCTAGATACGTAATTTAAAGGAACGTATCCGGACGCCTACTTAAGAAACTTCCGAATTGGAAACAAGATACATATAAATAAAGGAACATTAAAGAAAAGCCCCATCAGGGGTTAAGCAGTCTCCAATATATAGTTTCTGATCTCTCCCGGCCCTCTTAGGCCGTTACCGTCTCAAACCTCGGCCTCTTGAACAGAGGCGTCAACGGCGTACTCCTCATGCTCCCGGGACTCTTCCGCTTGGACGGCCGGACGGTCGGCGCGCCCCAGAGGGCCGCACCCTTCCGGTGGGGGTGGGGG
>JAOXNQ010000003.1:3538772-3653250 GCA_028571165.1 Hypoxylon perforatum | reverse complement strand
CCGACAGGCGCGGGCGCAGTCCGACGCCGAGACCTCGAAGCCGCGGGCGGCCCGGAGCCCGCTACTAGAGAACCGCCAGGAGAAGAGCTGCGTCAGCGAGTTCTGCCGCGACGACCAGATGTGCAAGGACCTCTCGTCCATGGGGTACGACTGCAGCTCGTGCCTCATGGTGTCCGGCAACGTCGGCAACTGCCAGCAGTTTTAATCCGGCAGGAACGTGTGCTAAGGGGGTTCGAAAGGGTAATTTATGATTGGGTTATGTGTCTGGTGTAGCATAGCGGGTGGTAGATTGGTTAATGCGGTTACTGCTACAAGTACAACAAAGAAACCCAGAATAATTTATCAAGCGTGTATTTTTTCAATTTGATGCGTTCTGAATATTGGGCATTGATTTTCTTCCTGACTAAATCTTCTACAGATAGGGAACCCCCTGGTCAGGTAGTTCTGCTCCGGAAAAGGAGACCAATTTGGACATTAATGAAGCATACTCCATTTTAGATTCGTCCATGTCTCCAAGCTACTCAAATAACCACTTTCATAGTCCGGCAAGGAGTCATCGCTACCTGGGGGTCCTGTGTTGGGAGGTGTTGGGGGACCTCTCCGTGTCAGACCGCGCCAATCGTGACTGTTTTCCCCTTTTTGCAAGACCCAAATTGTCTGGGGTTCATATGCACCGGAAGGAAGAACGTACGCCGGAACCGTATTGTCATCTGAAATCACACCGAGGTCAAAATTATAACCGTGTCTCGTTCCCCAAGTAAATAAGGTCCCTGCGATCCCCCGGTCTGTCAGCGGGCCAGGCGTGGGCATGGTGTACGACGGGTAAGTCGAAGCAGCGGCCGCGGCGAAGTTCCTCCTGCTCCTTATCCATCTTTGAAATGAGATGAGAACGTCGTCGTGGGTGAGGTTGGGCGACACTGCCTGATTCACAAAGAACTGGTTCCTGAGGCTGTGTATTATAGCTCTGATACCACTATGGAGGGGATCTTCTCTCGGCGGCCCTGGCCCTGCGCTGGCCACGTTAACGCCGTATGGAAATCGTAGAGTGTACTGAATCGGTCCGGGGATAGGAATCGGTGCGCCGTCGAAGAGTGGCCTTACGCCTCGCCACCCCTCATTCTCGCTAACAAAGTAAATCCAGATCGTCCAGATACGGGACTCTTCTGGATTAACGAGTCTATGATCCCCATTATTCGTGCAGACCCCCAGACCCAGCTGCAGTCCATACTGCTCCCCCCAGCTTCGCAAAACCTTATGTATTTCAGCACTGTAATAAGGGCCGTCTTGGCTCCCTTGCGCGTTCTGGTGAAGAGCTGGAATTATACCATCTGCTCGATACCGTTGGAGTAGCTCGTCGTATGTCGGCATATTTATTTTTGCTCCTGTGCTGGATACTAGGCTGGCTTTCGTACTGAGTACTAGCTTAGATCCTAGCTGCTCGTCTAGGCTTCTGATGAGTGAAATCAATCCGGATCGACCCTTTGTTGCGTCATTACTTTTGTGTATTGCGCCATGGGGAAAGCTGGATTTGAACGCCGTTATTCTAGTTATCGGTTCAAGGTAAGGGAGTGGAGGTGGAATTTTTTCTAAATCGGGAGCCCCTCTCCAGACGCCGGGGGGGAAAGAAGGTAGGCCACGACCAGTAGAACGGAGGCCAAACGGAGGGAAAAAGCCGGGATGGCCGCCTTCGCTGTCAGTAAAGCTTGAAAGAGGATCATCCTGTGGTGAATGTTCGTTTATCCTGGACTCGATTAGATTAAGAGTGAAAAAAATATCGATCCCGACTACGAGTAATATCTTATAGTATAGGAAGAGCCGCAGCGTAGTCTTAGATAAACATACCATTCATGAATCCATGATCTGATTCTTTCGTCGGTCTCATTTATGAAATCGTCACTGTATATTCTCGTCGAGGCCTGTTGAAGCAGGGTATCTAAAGTTGGTCGGTGCTCGGGTCGATGATACATGCAAGCGTAAATTGTTTGCCGAAGTTCAAGGTCAGCCCAACCAAACTCGGTATTCTTATCTAAGAGCAATGGACAATAAGATATTTTCCTATCATCATCCAGTGGGAATAACTTCATGTCTCTATCGATTTCTTGGGGAGTTTGATCATCTGTGTCGATTTGTAGCGACTCGGGGATTTGAGGCTTTGGCCCATTAGGGGGAAACAGTTTTGTGATCAGCATCCACATCGTCTCCAGAATGTTAGCTTGAGTACCCAGATAGAAGACGATTCTAGGAGTATATTACCCATGCTATGCCCCAGACATTTGTATGCGGGCCGTAGAAGCCCTCTTGCTGACCGTGGGCGATTGTACGACTATCTAGCACAGACGGCACTATGATGCTGCGTCAATGGTCTATTTCAAATCGGGATTTATAACCATATATTTGATTTGAAGGTAGTGATAAGCTGAAATGAACCTACTATTGTCCCACTCGTGTCCAAATTGTTCCTATATGTATGTCGACAGCCACACATTAGGTAACCATGGGCAATACTACTGGTGAGGTATAAGGGGTAAGTACTTACAGGAGCATACATGTTGGGCTTCCCCTTAAGCCGGCGGTTTAAATAATAGGTACTGTATTAGGTAGCACTGTCAGCTCCTCAAATTCAACTCTGACATGGGCGATTAACTTACTTGCGCTTCATCCTATTAATCTCACAGGTTAATATAAACACATACACGCATAAGTTTCGCAAGTTCGTACGTACAACTTGATCTTGTCCGCAACTCCAAAATCCGCTAACTATTTTGTGTATGCTTAGTATCGTTAATTAAAAGCTTTCCGGTCGTCGGCGGCTTACCTTAAGTTTCGGGACGAACTCATGTCCGCAAGGACGCCTATCGCGGGCAGTTAATTTGATTGGGCCTACGAGACCAATGCTGAGGTCTCTGCCTAGGTGTCTTGTCGTAGTCTCGTCCTTTTCGTGTGTCTTATTCGACGATTCTTCCCCCTCTTTACTCAACTCCACATCCCCGATAAACACTGGAACGAAGTTAGCCAATCTTAACCCATAAAATCCGACATTGCTTACCGTTCGATGGGTCAATGTCGAAGTGAACAAGGTTTTGCTGTCTATTGACGTTCTCGGGAATAGTCTCAACTAAATCGGACTCGCCCTGCTGAAATTTCCTTGGAGGGTATTCCATAGCAATACAAGCTCGAATAACTAGATTCGCAACCCGTCAGCATATTATCTTGAACCTCATCGTGAAAGCCGCTAAACCTACGACAAAGCCAGAACGACCACAACACGCGGTTAGGTATTATCCCCCCCCAACAACGCCCCATGTTCTCTTCTGTGCTTCGCCAGTCTTTGGATAAGGGCAAATAGATCGCCGTTCGGCATATATTCGAGGACAAGTAAATCGCGTCTGGGCGGCATGTTTTTCATCATGTCATCTATCTCTTTTCGACGTTCTCCCCGGGCTCTCCGCCTTGCCCTGATTTCCCTTGCCGTAGGTGGTTCTTTCTTCCTGTTCGCATTATCTACGCGGTCGTTGGGTGCAATCTCATCTCCACTTGATTCTCCATCTACACTAGAGTCATCATTCGAGAGCTGACTGATGAACCTTTCTTGTGGCGTGATTAACTGGATGCAATGTGCCGACTTTCTGACTTTCTGCATGATGTTATATCGCTATCCCGTTGAATAAGAGGAACTTATCAGCCGACTTACCATCGTCATGTTCCCTTCAATTGGTATCCTTTTGTCTTCCCAACCCTGAACTGCGAATTTCACAGCACAATTTCCATAGTCTCCAGCTTGGCTTCCGTCGTGGTTTAATGGATATTTATAATGAGCAGCTACTCCGTGGCCTCCAAAACCCAGTACCTTCTGGAAAGAATATGCTCGGAAGTCCGTTCCATCATGATTCTGGGAGAACCATCTCTGGAATGCTCGCAACCGTATTTGGGCGCTTTTTGCTTCGGCATGTTGTGACCTAACTCGTGTACGACTGGCTATATTCGGCTCATCGTCAACGATACATGGCAGCCTAGTGAAAGGTTCATTGTTGAATTTAACACGCGCAGAAACAGGTCGAGGAAGGCTTCGGTCAGCCCACAAGTGACGATTGGATGTACGCAAACCAGGATGAGCTCCGTACTTTCTATACTCTTCGAAACCATGATTAAACCTTTTGGCTTGATCTATGAATGTTTCTTGCAGACTAAGCGCCATCTATCGTGTATGTTCTATATATCATATAGGTATATGAAGAAACAAAGTAGGCCAACTTAAGTTGGGGCTAAAAAAAAATTGATGCGTTGGGCTTACTGAATATGATACACATATACGAAACCTAGAGTAGGTACCTACCTAGTCCAATTTCATCAGATGGGTACCTAATTTTGACGTTCTCGGTTCTTTCTTGTTTCGCGTTAGGGTGTTACAACAAAGACCAGCGCCAAAGACATCCCGTTTTATTACCCCTTTTCTTCATGCAACTCACTAGCTCTGTCAATGAATTATTCGCACGGTAAGTTCTTTATTATTATTATATTATCTTTATTACCACTAACTTGCCTCATGGTTTTACTGGGCAGTTATCTACTTGATTTGGAAGTCTAGTAACCTGACTTGTGTAGTAAGAACCTTCTAGCGGGAATACTACGGTATTGCACCCTATCGGCATAAGAACGACCCGATGTGACAATATGACCCAGAAATAATTTTGACTTCGGGTTGTACCTGCAATGATTTATGGATTATTCAATAGAACCTACCTACTATAATTATCCAATAGTAAGTATCTAGGTACCTAAACTAACTATCATTAGGTGTTGTATTGTCAGTTAGCACGTTGATTCGCGCGCTACATGCCGGATCGGACTTCTGACATCCGCAATCGGATCAGTAGATGACGCCGGATCAGTCCGTCTGTGAGGCCGGGCCCTGTGTTACACTAGACTAGACCCACACCGGTCCAACTCACTGCCGCCGATGGCAAGACCCGCGCCGGTGGCATAATCCAGTGCCGATGCTTATAAAATAATTGATTACAAATCATGAAATTAGCCGCTCAACTCCACCTCCAATCTAAGTACAAATAACCCCTTTCCTACAAGCCAGCCAGCAAACCCGTCACTTAGGCCTCCGTAGATAAGCATCTGCATACTCGCAATTATCATGTCGCATAACATCCTTCTGACTGGAGTTTCTGGGTATCTCGGCGGGACGCTTCTCGCCCGCATTGGCGCTGCCAACCTGCCTCCTTACGATAAGCTGTACGCTCTGGTCAGGACGGACGAGCAGGCAGCCGCAGTCAAGCAGTACGGTGCAGAGCCCTTAGCTTTCAATATCCAGGATGAGGCCGCAGTTCGAGATACCGTGTTGAAGTACGGGATTTCTGTCGTTTTTTATCTAGTCGATCCGTTCTACAGTACCCCGCAGGTCCATTTCATCAAGGCACTCGCTGAAATCAAGAAAAATACCGGCAGAGACGTCTACTTCTTGCATGTATGACATTCGGACCTATCTGCGAAAGGCAGCCCCTCTTAGCAGTCTTGGTGTCTAACGAGTACTAGACATCCGGAGCCAAAATTTTCTCGAACCATGCCGGAGCACCGATTGATAAGCCTCTCCTAGACAGCGACCCTCAACTATATGATATTCAGAAGTCTCAGAAGGCACCCATTGGATTCATGCAGACGGTAATTTTCTATTGCATCAATGTTACCTAGTCAGATGCCTTTGCTAACGAAGGGCTCAGCCTGTCGAAACTAATAATATCGTCATAGAAGAAGCCGAGAGACATGGCGTGCGCAGCTACATTTTCGTCCCTTGCATAGTGTGTAAGTGTTCCCCACCCAAACTTGCCAAACTCAAGATACCTCCATCCAGAAATTGATATTTTTCTTTAGACGGGAAGGGCGAAGGCTTCGGAAACCCGATTTCTATCCAGACCGTCGCTATCGTCCGGGCCGCTAAGGCAATGAAACGGGTGTATGATGTCAATACGGGCGTATCAGTCAGTATCTCATACCTATTATTACTTCCTGATTTGGAGCTGACGAAAATACCATCTAGACATGGCCCGTATGCCATGTCATCGACAATACTACTCTCTACATCGAATTACTTCGGAAGATCTTGTTGGGCGATAACCCTGGCTACGGAAAGAACGGCTACTATCTTGCATCGCCAGGCAGCGTTTCTGTAAGCAGCTCCTATGCCCAGGCCGGCTTTCCATACAAATACGGCCAGACACTGACTAGAATCCACAGTGGGAAGACCTATATGCTGCAATGGCAGCATCTCTAGCTAAGCGAAACGTTATCGAAGATGATTCGGTCGTCATAGCAAGCGACGAGAATATTGAGGAGATGGCAAAAGCGCTCAAGTGCCCAGAGCAATTCTCGCCAAATGAATGGGTGGAGATGCTGATAGGTGGAAAGTAAGCTACGTATTACGTGATATTTTTTTACTATGGCTAATCGCTAATGTGCGTCTTAGGTGCACTTTCACGGCTCAGCGCGGATACGAGCTGGGTTGGAAGCCCCAGTACGCGCCGACTCACATCCTCGAAGACGCAGATACCGAAGTGGAGCTCATCCTTCAGCACCTCAAGGACTAGGCGATCGATCTGTGGCATATAGGAAAGATCCAAAGTAGAACAATCAGGGGTCACAGTTACGGACGAATGGTCTTGAGTGTTACACGTCGTATCATTCCAAGGAAACGTTCGCAGCCATTTTAGGAACAATACATGATGTTACCAAGGCCAGTGACGTCTCACAATGCAAATCAAGCAGTACAGGAGTAATGGAGTAACGATGATGCTGCACGACTCTCATTCTAGTTTTTGATGACTCTAAATATGCATGTAAGAATCATTTGTGCCTCTTGCCTCAACTCCTATCTGAGCGAACAGGGGCTGCACTTGTATTTAAAACTAAAGCGCTGGTCTAGCAACAAGTGTGAGATGAGGCTGCGTCTTCTTGAGAATTTCTCAATCAGGGGTATCTGTCATGCGGTACTGGGGTAATAAGGTTCGCTAGACGTTGACTTGGTCAACATAGGGGGATATAAGTTCATGATCTTCCTGAGACTTCCTTCTTGTATCCCGTTGTTCATGAACTCTGCGTGAAACGGGTGCATCGTTATGACTAGATATTGAGGGCTTCAAGGCACTCAGACGGTCTAGATGGACATCATATTGGGAAGGGGTTAGGCAGCCTGCATATGAGTTGCCAAGGAACATGACGATACAGGCTGGTATATTGGTAATTATTGGACTACTACTCCTCCCTTTTGTAGCGCCATAGACCTGTATATTGCTCAATTCCGTAATGAGCTCAGTACTGTACCCCGAGGATATGACATTTAGTGTAACAGTTCTTGGATGAGGTGTACTACAACCCTCTGTGTACCTTGTTCAGAATGGCGCGTATAAGTGCCCATACCAAGTGCAATTTTCGGGAAGACTTAGACGATCATGCTTCTTCACATTTATTCTTTTCGCCCAGCATGTCTGAGTACAACCGGTACGAAGACGAGCTCCTCCTTGAGGTTCCTTACATTCCTCCGGCGAAAGTCGAAATTGACAAGGAATCCCCTCTCAGATACACTGTCAAATGTTTCACTGAGAGGGTCGTCAAGGCCTCAGATGATAAGATTAGTACTGCAGTATGGTTCCAGACTGATGTAAGATTTCTAACTTTCTCCTAACCCGGAAACCCGAGGCTTATGAAGATACTTTAGCCACTCGACGACGTTTTCATCAGCAGAATCAAGAGTGTTCGACTGCAAGCCAAGTCCCACGACCAAGGTTATGTTGGCGACTCCTTGGCGGGTAACTGGACGTGGTTTGAATTATCTATCCTAGCCAATGGCTCGGACGAAGGGCACTCAGAGGGGCTGACCCTCACTTGGGAAAGTCATCGGAACGTGATGGAATCAAGAAACTATGGTGGAATGGTATGCATAATCTTCCAATTGACGACTCAGACTTATTCTTACTGTGATCAGTTGGAAGGGAACAAGTTCGATGACCAACATGACCTAATTAGGTTCCTTAAGGTGTGTGCATTCGCTCTGATTCAAAACTATTATGACACTAATCGGTAAATTCGTGACTAGGCCGGGGACGCTATTGCCGTCCGGCTTTGTGCTCGATTTCCAGGCTGGGAAATACATGCCAAGGAGGGGAAGCTCATATTCGAGTTGTTCGAAAAAGGAGGTAAGAATAATCAATGTGGTAAGACCTACGAAGGGCTACTGACGTGAAGTGTCCAGTTACTCGCGAGGCCCCTAACTACGAGACGTATGTCGAGGGAATCAAGGCCATGGACGATATTTTCAACGAAATCAACGAGGCCATACAACCGGAAAAAATGAAGCCATTCATTCCTCGGCTTGCGGCAACAACCTTCCGTGCCGACGCCTTCTCCACCGTCGATGAGCGTCCCCTCCGCGTTCTTGCTCTGGGTCTGTTCATACCCCCTTTTTCATAAAGTGGAGCTGGGCTAATTAGAAGAAAAGATGGAGGAGGTGTGCGTGGTCTTGCTTCGCTCCATCTCCTGGATGCAGTCATGGATAAGGCGGCTCCAGGAAAATTGCCATGTCAAGTATTTGATATGATCGCGGGCACAAGCACCGGAGGGTAAGTCTCTCAAACTGCTTAGTCTACCCAGTGGGGTTTTTGCTAACCTGATTATCATCACAGCCTAATTGCTATTATGCTGGGACGACTTAGGATGTCTGTTAAGGAGTGTATTAAGAGATACGAAACACTCATAGGCGAAGTCTTCCCCAATTCATCCTGGAAGAGAGGGGCCAATTGGGTGTGGCACGGAGAGTGGTATGACGCTTCTAATTTGGAGAGGGTCATAAAGGATCTCATCAGGGAGAAGCTGGGAGACTCAGAAGTTCGCCTCCTGGACAAGGATGAGACAAATCCTTGCAAAGTGTATGAAGCTGCTGATATCAGTCCTTCACTAAGTACTAACTTAATCTACCCAGTTTCGTCACTGCCGTCTACGAGTATGCGGGAAACAATCGTGCGCCGCTCATCCTTCGATCGTATGACAACCCACAACAAGTTTCTGAATTGCCCAGAATCAAGCTGTGGGAAGCTGCACGCGCAACATCCGCCGCGCCCTCGTACTTTGAGCCAATCAGTATTGACAAGTACAAAAAGGGAGAGGATGGAAAACTATACAAATACTGTACATACAGGCTTGTAGATGGAGGTCTACTTGCCAATAACCCCGTTGGATGGTAAGATTCACTCCACCGAGACATGTAGCCACTCTGCGACGGCACCTATA
Source organism: Hypoxylon perforatum (assembly GCA_028571165.1). Lineage (NCBI taxonomy): Eukaryota > Fungi > Ascomycota > Sordariomycetes > Xylariales > Hypoxylaceae > Hypoxylon > Hypoxylon perforatum. The sequence goes on along the minus strand of JAOXNQ010000003.1, from coordinate 3,643,965 downwards.
TACTGATGACGTGCGTAACCAGGCTTTGGACAGAGGTACTGAGCGTCTTCGGCGCGATGCGCACTGCGGACTGCTTTCTCAGCATCGGCACTGGCATAGACATGAACCGCGAGGTGGTCCAACCGGCACGCATACCGGGCCCGAAGACCGCCGAATCCTTCGCCAGCATCGCGACGAACGCCGAAGTCACGCACATACTGTTCCGCGGTCTGGTCAACGCGTTCGCACCTCGCCCTCGAACTCCCAAGTACTGGCGGCTGAACGTCAGCGAGGAGATTCCCGAGTACGACGACGAAGAGGGGTGGATTTGCAAGAAAAAAGTACACCACCCGGACGATTACGTAGGGGTAGTAGGAGTGGACGACGCTGAAGGGGCGCTCAACCAGCTTATGAAGATGACGGACAAGTACCTCGCCAGGGACGATGTCAAGAAGCTGATCGACGATTGTGCCGAGGCCTTGCACGATTCTGTTTTGAAGTCCAAGGAGTTCTGATATTGAACTCGCGAGTGTATGCGCTTATGGGGGGTTTAGCCCCTTTTCTCTAGTTAGTGATGTGTGTGCAGATATATCCACACCCCCAGACTCCCTTAGTCAATCAAAGAGTCTTGCCATTGTGCTTCAATTACCTAATAGCAATATTACATCATAAGTCATGATATTGAATATTAAAAGGGATTGGGTTAGTAGGGTAGTACAATTACGGCAGAACTTTAACTTAACTACCTAAAGAAACAGCCACAAGACTACTGGAAAAGACACATAGAACTTACTGCCCATTCATAATATCCAGGTGGAAATTCTAATATTGAATGTTGTTTCTGTATGGTTGTTTTACGGTATTTTGAAGGTGTATAAGACGGGCTACTTTCACCCCTATTTCTCGCCCCGCACCCCCTATTTTGTATCTTTGAAATAGCCATTTTGCTGCCTTGTCACTCTGCAATATCTTCACTGCGAAAATGTGTTACAATATGATTATACATTGCAATATAAAGATTTGGTATACATTCCATGCCCAGCTAGCATTTTCTGAGCCAAACAAGTATTGAGAAGGCTATCAGGGGGTAATGCGCACCAATGTTAGATATTCAAATATTTACCATTCAAATGCAAGCAGTGTGTGGGTTCTTTCGTATGTTCCAAAGGACCACCTAGAGACTTACATACCACCGCAGGATTGACTATTTGTGATTTTCCGTGAAGAAATATATTTGGTGCAAAATGTGATGTGCCGGATTGGTTTGATCATGTCCTAAAATACATTGTGTACTAGGGAGTACAATTAGTCTTTATGAAGTAAAGCTAATGATCTTCTAGTGTGCTCGGCATTGCCCTGGGGGGGTCTTTTTTGCAAGTATACCTATGAAGGTAGGTAATAATTACATAGGCGTATCTGATGTTGCTACTCGTGACATATGTACCTAGGTAGCAGCTGCCTTCTGTCAGTAATCCTATGATAGGTACGTGAAGCATCATGACTGATCCTGATCAATAAATCATTTAGGCGACGATGCGTCCAATAAAATCAGGGGATCGGGGAAAAAAACATAGTACTTGGGTTGGGGACGGTGATTCTAGTTGGTACCTGCATAGGTATTTACTTACTATTATTTGAGGTAATTGCCACTGATATTTCTTTCCTGATTGGAATTTTCATTGGCCCTCGATTGATTAAGTCTGCACAAAATATTTTATTGGGTGTGCATTTTTAGATCACTGCAGAGCCGCAAGGCTACGTACCTGCCTCTTGCCTGTTTTGATACTGATCCTGGCATCTAACTCGTGGAGCCATAAACTTAGTTTTGGATTCTCGCGATTGATTCACCAAATGGGAAATTTATCATGGTGGGGTAGTACTGATTCTCAAATCTTGATCCCGCATCAGCCTGCACTGATTTTCTCCCAGTCTGCCTACTTCAGAGCGCCATACTTCTGGCAATCTTTTCTTCTCCCATCTTCATTCTTCCAACAATCCTTCAACCATCACACCACCTCGCATCCAACAGCACTCCAGACTCAAGTAAGTTGTTCCCTTTTTCATAGTCATTACCATCACCACCACCACTTCTCGTCTTCACCTTCACAACCTGTCCACCCTATTTCTATCCATTCGCACATCAGGCCAGGGCACCAAACCAATTTTTTGAGTCTTTTATTTCTTGTCTACTAGACTTCCACCTTCACTTCCACCTTTGCCATCATCAATTCTGCAACTCCGCCCCTCGCTTCTAACCCTTTCCGCATCACTCCCATCAACCAATATACCAAATCAGGACATCACACTATTTCATATCACCATCTCTACCAAGCAACACACTAGACAAGAGCACTGCAACTATTCCACTTGAACTCTTCTTTTTTATTATTATTATCATACCCATCATCAACCTTTGACATTACCATCACCTACCTATCCTTCTATCACTTATCCTTCAATTACCTATCCTCCTATTGACTATCCTTCTATTACCTATACTTCCATCACTTTACCATCATTGCCAACATCCAGCTACCTTCAGCCTGATCGCCATCACGTTTTCTACTCCATCCCTCAAACAACACATACAACACTTGTTTCATTTGCACAACCATCTCTCCTGTGGAGTTTCGCTTCGCCCCTTATTGTTGCTCTGTAACCACTCAAGGTGGTCGCGAACAGCAGTTTGTGGTTACGTCGCCAACTTCATTTCACTTCGACGCGTCACGCGTCTCGCGTCTTATCATCTTGTCAAACCCCCTTTCTACCTTCTCGTCTGCAAATTCCTCTTTTCACTTTCCCATCATCGCCTATTCTCTCACTTGACCCTCTCCCAATCCCAACTTTTCCTCCCTCATACCTCTTCCACCTCACTTGCAACACTTACCCTTTGGAATCCTATTACCTTGTGCGATCATCAATACCCATTTGCTACCTTTACCGCACACTTTTTTCTTTTCAATCCCATCTCCCAAGCCCCTCTCTTCTTCCAAACTTTCTCTCAGTTCTTCTCGCAACCTTTCCTACACACCATACCTCCAAGGAAAACTCCATCCCATCAACAATCACAGAACAAGCCTACCAGACAAGTTGTCGATATCCTGCCCAACTTCCTCCCCTTTCCCTTTTCCTCATCCCCCCCCCTTTTCCTCTTCCTCTTCCCCTTTTCTCTTTCCTCCCCCTTTCATCTTCCTCAGGTCCCTTCCGAGCGTCCAGCCTCTTCCCGACAGCTTATTGGCATACTAATTCCTCTACTTAGCCGGGATGACACCCAGATCTCAACAACTGATCTCGATTTAGGACGACTCCCGGACCCGAGCGGCGACTCTTGGACCCGATAAACACCACAGGCGGGCGGGTGGGCTTTCTTCCGGATTCTGGATATCAAGAGGAGGGAAAGAAGGTAATGGGTTTTAGGGACCTGGACCTCGACGACAACTTTCGGATGGACGAATCCTCCCTGGGATTGCAAGAGTGTAGGGAAAGAGGGGTATTATGGGCAACTCCCGGATTTCGGCCTCGAGGCCAACGACGATAACGACGACAGGAGGGTGGGTGGGCTAATACCTGGACCTGGAAAACCCCCGGATGGATGAATCCTCCATGGATTCAAGAGTTGTAGGGAAAAGAAGGAAATTTATGGGCTTTTACTGGACCTCGACCCCGATGCCGACGACGACGACGACGACGACAGGGAGGGAGGGTGGGCTATTACCTGGATCCCGGACTTCGGCACTTTCGACAGGCGGGTGGGTGGGCTTTCTTCTGGATCCTGGACTCTAAGAGGTGGGAAAGACGGGAATGGAATTTGGGAACCTCCTGGACCTGGACCCGGACGACAAACCCTGGATGGATGAATCCTCCATGGATTGCAAGAGGGCAGGGAAAGAAGGAATACTATGGGCGATTCCTGGACTTCGACCTCAATGCCGATGACCACGACGACCACGACAACAGCGACGATAGCGACGATAGCGACGACACCGACGATAACGACGATAACGACGACAGGGCGGGCGGGCGGGCTAATACCTGGATCTCGGACTTCGCGAGGGGGAAAAGAAGGGATGGCATTTGGGACTTTGGACCTGGACTTGGACCTGGACTTGGACCTGGACGACGACTCCCGGATGGATGAATCCTCCATGGATTGCAAGAGGGTAGGGAAAGAAGGAAGTTTATGGGCGACTCCTGGACTTTCGGCCTCGAGGACGACAACGGGCGGGCGGGCGGGCGAATACCTGGATCCTGGAGTTGAAGAGGAGGGAAAGACGGCGAAATATTTGGGCGACCGACTTTCGTGAATCTCGACGACTACTGGACTTCGACCACAACAGCGACGACGACGACAGGGCGGGAGGGTGGGCTAATACCTGGATCCTGGATTTCGACAACAACTCCTGGATGGATGAATCCTCCAAGGATTGCAAGAGATGTAGGGAAAAGAAGGAATTTCGTGGGCGACCCCCGGACATGTCGACAGGGCGGGAGGGTGGGCCAATACCTGGACCTTGGACTTCGACGACTTCGACGGGTGGGTGGGTGGCATCTTTCCGGATCCTGGATCTCGACGACAACCCCGACCGCCGACCGCCGACCGCCGACCGTATCCCCGCCGCTTGACGGAAGTATCAAAAGACATATCGTGTCGGCATCTTTTCCTCATACTCTAGTACCCTTTACTAACCCATGTTTCATACACACAGTACACCCCCGACCGATCGACCGATCGACCACCGACCGACACCGACCGACAAACCCGGCGGACGGACCGTTACCACACCCACAAGACCTTCGCTCTCATCCCCACTCTAGGACGGCCTCTCTGAGTGAAAGCAAACAGGGCCCTGACCAAAGCCCTTGTCCCTGGACCCCTGGACCCGGAGGTGGTCTCCATCTTATCAACGGACGAAGGGGGGTAAGAAGCTCATCGCTGGTACCGGACTCCAGCCACGGGAACGCCTGGCGCCCTGGCGTGAGCACCCCTGAAGGACAGTTCCACACCGCATTCCGACCCCGGCGCCTGAACCGAAGCGGTACTTACGTGTCCTGCCGTGGAGGTCTGGCAACTATGCCCAGATGGACGAGGGGTGCGGGTGTGGCCCACGATGCGCAATTAGGTGCGAGTGCTCTCGCATTGTTGCCCGCGAGAGTAACCCCGACGAACGGCAATATGGCTTGCGCCTGACCCCCCCATAGGCAGGAATGCCGTCTGAGCCAGTGGAATTTGCTCGGTTCGTGGGTTATGGTCATCGGCAGCTCTGAGTTGGCCTGGTTTGCGCCGTTCTCTCGAGGACGCTGGTAGGGCTTCCCAGCTAGAGAGAACTGCAACTTTGGCTGGCGGACTTCGGTCCGTACGGCGCCAGTTGGAGCTCACGAGTGTTGACGTTGACCTACTTAAGAGGTAGTCAACGGAGGCATCTCGTCGAAACTGCTCATCTGCCGGTGCCAGCTGTCTGGGGGCATCCTGCTCCGGATGAGGACATTCACATAAAGGAGGTGTGCGAGTAAAGTAAAGCTCCCGTAAAGGTCCGAGGACGGTCGAGCCTCGCACATCAGCGATGGGAGGCGTGCTGGTTTCGGGCGGAGAGAGCGTTGGTTTCTTGTTTGTGTTTGCTTCTGTTTTTGCTTTCTGTTTTTGTTTTCTGCTTTTGCTTTCTGCTTTTTGCTTCTGCGCTTTTCCCCCCAATTTTCATGTATTCAGAACCTCATGTAACGGAGGGTTTTTTTCCCATCAAGGGTTTTTTCCTTCTGATTTCTTTTGTTTGCCCCCCATTACCATCTCCAACTTGTTAGGGAGGTAAAGAGGAAGCTCAAAATCTGCATCGTCATATAGGACATCCTAGAGTAACTTAAGGAGCTTAGAAGGATATGTCTCAGCTTGCCAGGACTAGTACCTATGCCAACAGTTAATAGGCATATAAGTAGCCTGAATTGTCAAGAATTATCTTTAAATATGTAGGTAAGTAGGTATGTACTTTGCCTTCTCCGCGATGTTCAAGTTCAACACAGCTAACATGATATTCCATATCAGCTCAAATTAGGAGCTTGAAACTAAGAAGTTTGCAAACCATCCTAACCTTATTCAGAAGCGGCCTTAACAAGCTGACTTCTGCAGGCAACGAGTTCAGGTTTGGGTTAGGCCTAGAGTTGCTACGGGGCTATGCAGTATCAAGCACTCTATATGTACGATGGGCCTAGCCACAACCTGCACTCCTGACTAAGTTAGTGTGGTGCGGCTGAGACTTGGCAACGAACTGCAGGATCAAATGAGAGGCCTCTGGAGACAACCTCGGTATATATTCGTTATCGTCAGTTTCTCGTCTGACTATCATTTCCTGTCCCGTTACTTGCGCTAGGCATCTGCAGCTTATAAGTTGTTATAGATGTCGAGGAAACAACTAGTCTCGAGGGGATATTTTTAAGAGGTAGTCCGTTTAAAGCGCCTAGCGTCGTTCCATCTTCGGATAATGCCGGGCTTTTTCAGCTCCGCGGCGAAAAGCGTGCGGCTAGCCGCGGACACCGTGGTGTACGCCGGGAACACGGTGTCGCGGCAGATTAAGGGGGGCAAGAATGGCGTCTGTCTCGTGTGCAACAATCTCCAGCCGCACGGGCACGAAGACGCCTTCGGGCGGCCGAGTGCCGCGTGGAACCAAATCAGCGACCCGGCGCAGGCTAAACGACGCAAGAAGCTCGCCTCGGTGCCCACGCTGGTTCTAGAGGAGATACCGACCAAGAAGATCCTGGAGAGCCGCGAGACGGACCCAAAGACCGGGCTCCCGAAGAACGACTGCAGGTATTGCCGGCTCCTGTGCGACATCTTCGACGCGTACTTCGTCGACGAGTGGATGAACTGGATCACGGAGACGAAGAACGGCATGCCGATCAAGGTCGGCCTGATGATCCGGCAGGGACAGCCGCTGATAGTCAACTGTTGGAATTTCACTTACGATAAGTGGTTTCAAAATGCGAGAGTCGATCTCGAGATTTACATGGACCCGATGCCTGCAACTCCCATCCCTGGAGCACCTACGATGGGTCCAACGGGTCGTCGAGCGGTAGATGTCCGATCGGAAGAGTGCATGCGATTCATGAAGGAAAGCGTCTGGGAATGCTGCAACACACACCCAGGGTGCGCCATGCAGCCTGACGGGTTCGTGCCGACGCGGCTGATATACGTCGGCGGGGGTAAGGATGCGCTCCAACTATGCGACAACACCCCTCCCGAGCAAAACGTTTCTTGGGCAGCCCTTAGTCATTGCTGGGGAGGTGGAAAGCCGCTATCCCTCACCACGGAGACTCTAAAGATCCTAAAAGAGCGCATCAATTTTGCGGAATTACCGGCCACGTTCCAGGATGCGGTTACGATAACGCAAGAGCTTGGATTGGCGTATGTGTGGATAGACTCTCTTTGCATCGTGCAAGACGACAAGACGGACTGGGAGCAAGAGGCAGCGCGCATGGGTGCAGTGTACAGTCGAGCCTTCATCGTCATCAGCGGCGCGTCGTCGCCGAATCCCAGTACACCGTATCTACGGCCCCGGGAAGAAGAATGGCTTCCGAAACATTTCAACTTTTCGGTATCGCCTGGCTTGAATCTACCAATCACGGTGCGACAGCGACATCTGCTGGCAGCACCGCTCGATCAAGGCCTCCTTGAGCCACCATTTACCGGTTCGTGGGCTACGTTGAAGAAAGTCGGACCGCTGTACGGGCGTGGGTGGTGTTTCCAGGAATCGTTCCTCGCCTCGCGAATCATCAACTTCGCCCCCGGCGCCATCATTTACGAATGCAAGACCCACCGCAAGAGCGAAGATCAGTTACCTCCTTACCCGTGCACGATCCCCGGTACCTTGGGCGAAATCAGTCCCTTGGAACAGTGGCACATGATCGTGAAGTCATATACTTCGCGCCAGCTGACGTTCATCAAGGACAAGCTCCCTGCGATAGCCGGTGCCGCGACCAAAATGCCCCAGGCGACAAGAAGCACGTACCTCGCCGGCCTCTGGAGCGAAAGTCTGCTCTTGGACCTCCTCTGGCAGGTCATGCCGGGTCGCGCACATGAGCCGCTGATGACGAAGGAGCACGAAGAGAACGCGCCGACGTGGTCGTGGGCATCCATGAACTGGGGTGTCACCTGGAACTCGTTGCAGTCCCCGAAGCTCCTTGCCGCTGCGGTTGACGCCCAGGTACACGTCGTAGGAGCCAACCCGTACGGACAGGTCTCAGGAGGCACTGTCACACTCCGTGGTCATATTAAGTACTGCCGAATCTCCGCTGACTACCATAAAAATCGACATGATGTGTACTACATAAAGCCAGATGGTAGTCAGAGCAAGATGCAGCATTTCCGAACCGATGGCGCCCTAGTAGCCGGAACGATACCGGGGCAGGACGGGACGTATGCTTGTCGATCGCGACTCACAGTGTCTGGGAACGCGATGGATACGGCGGCGGCATTCTTCTGCATCGCGAAGGGAAGTTGGTTGAAATACGACCACGTAGGTCTAATATTGGGAATGAGTGAGTTTATTTCTTGCCGAGGTTTAAGATCAGCTACTAACGTATTATGTATCAGGTCCTAAGTTCCCAGGGTTTATGGAGAGGGTAGGCAGCGTGTCTAATCTTCCTCACGACTGGTACGACACTGGCGAGGAGGTCACGGTGACCATTGTATAAAGTCTAATAAAACGGGACATGGGGAGCGGATCTTTTGAATGAATGCTAGAGTGGAAAGAAACGACGCCATGATTATGAAGTCGAATATGAATCTAGATACCTCCAACTCTTTTCATGAGCTTGTGAAAGTACCATGGCTTTAGAATATCCGAACGGGCTTTGACAGGGATGTCGGTATCATGATATGGAGTTGAGACATCATTTCCGCAATCGATTCAAAAACCATAGTAGATACTAGAATGTCTTTGAATTGATGTTGTAGGAGGAAAGAATCAACTATCCCTATTACAACCCAAAATCGGCTAGAATATCCGTCGATTATGTAAACCACCCAACAAGGTTGAGGCCGTACGGGGATAGCGGGTATAAGTCTAAGGTTGGGTGAGAGTTCTTCCGGGTACTCCTTCCGGATACTCCTGATTACATAAATTCCTATGGTTTGGGTTACACGAATTTCGGCGAAGGCATAACGCCGATAGCTGCCAAGCCCGTATCTCCCAAGCCTCATCGGTGCTTGTCTCCAGATCTCCTTTCAATGGCTGCCTGAAGCATTCCAACGAGTCGCAACATATCACCGCAATGGCGGGTAAAAGGGGGTTGGAGACAAAACTCGGGGTCAGCAAGTGTCGTCATAGGCACTCAGGTCCTAATGTAACACCCACGCACTCGGGTCCCTTTTCACCTAACACCACACAAAGGAACTGATTGGAGTTCTATCGGACTTGACGGCTTTAAAAGATGAGACCTGCAGCGTTCAGCTGTACTAACACTTCTGGCAAGGCTGCCTCCTTGTATGAGTTCGATATAAGAAGGGGTTGCAAACCGTCCGTAGTCTAACTGCTCTCCATTAACCTCATGAGCAATACCCCGAGTCGTGCAATCCTAAACTTCAAGTCGACACTCCGCCCACTCTTGTCTACTCACAGATTCTCATACCCAAACTTCATCTCACAGCTATCAGCTCGCTTTCACACTAAGCAGAACACCATGACTGGCAACGTGTGGTTCATCGCCGGAGCAAGCAACGGCTTCGGCCGTGCCATCGGCTTCGAGGCACTTAAGCGAGGTGACAAGGTAGTTGCGACATCCCGCAACCCCGCCAAGATGGCCGAGCTCAAGGATGCAGGCGCGTTAGTGCTACCCCTAGACGTCACCTCCGACGACGCCACCATCCAGGCGACTCTCCAGAAGGCCGTCGACGCCTACGGCAAGATCACCCACTGCATAAACGCGGCGGGATACATCTTAGAAGCCGCCATTGAGGAAGCCTCGTAAGTTCTCGGTTCTCGGGCCCCTGTCTGGCCGATAATAGATAGGAAACAAAGTTTTACCTACTAACGCGCGATCACAGACCCAAGGAGGTGTTCGACGAGTTCAACACCAACGTGTTCGGCGTGGCCAACGTGACGCGCAACGTGCTGCACCTGATGCGGCCGCGGCGCGAGGGCGTCATCGCCAACTTCGGCAGCCTGGGGAGCTGGCGCGGCGGGCCCTCGTGGGGGTACTACGCGGCGACGAAGTGGGCGATGACGGGGCTGACGGAGTCGCTGTACGAGGAGGTGCAGTCGCTGGGGATCTCGGCGGTCATCATCGAGCCGGGCTACTTCCGGACCGGCTTCCTGAACCAGGGCGGCGGCAACCGGCTGGCGGCGGCGAACCCGCTCACCGAAGAGTACAAGGGCACGGCCGTGCAGCAGGTCAAGGACGCGCTCAACGTCGTCGACAACAACCAGCCGGGCGACGTCGAGAAGGGCGCGCGCGTCATCGTCGACGTGCTCACCAAGACGGGCGTCTCTAAGGGCCGTGATATTCCTATGCGCCTCGTGCTCGGCCGCGACGCGATGGAGGTTATCCAGGACAAGATCGCGCGCACCCAGGCTACCATCAAGGAGTGGGAGGATGTTATCGTTAGCACGGACCACGACGACGTTAAGAAATAAGCGCTTCCGGCTGGGGTGGTGAAGCTACGACTAGGTAGTCGCACATGCTTCCCAGGTCGGACATCTCATCGCACCTTCACCAAATGCAGTGGGTGTCTACGAAAAGCCATGTACACTTTAGGTATCTAAAAGGAAAATAAAATAGCGAGGGTTGCTTCAGAAGATATGTGTGTGAGACTTGATACGTGATGAATGCTAAATCTACCGCGGGTTAAATGGCTGCCCCAATTATGAACATTATGGACTATTCCTCAGTAAGAAACCATTTAGCAGTATCTGGGTAGTGTATGGCGTAGTAAATTTACCTTTCAATGAATACGATAAATATTGCGTCTCGCCAGCCCTTACAGCTAACTCTCTACAATGGAGGATTGATCATAGAATGATGGCACTTAGTAAGGTAACAGAGCCCATGACAAATCCACAAGGAGTTTGATTTGTGCTTTTATTATTCTTCGAGCTAGCAACCCCAGCTAAGCGTTATGGCGCCATACGTGGGAGGTCTAGATGGGTAAGACTGGCTCCACCTGGCCCCGAAGATTGCTCCGTGCCATCGCAAGACCCCGAGCCCGAAGAAAAGTCTCCGAGATGAGAGGTCGCTCTTCCCCAGTCCATCTACATACTCTGTTTCGTCCGCCGGCGCGGCGGACGACTCTGTCACTAGATGACCAAGCGATCCGTAATACAGAAAGGTCAATTATCAAATATTTCTCCAAGTTTGAAATGGGACTTTCAGGCCCTGTAAAGAGGCTGACTCGTGCAGATGTGACTAATCCATCCATACAGGGGCTGCGGACTAGGCTCCCAGTTATCCCATAACGCGATGTCGCGTGCGCCATGGATTCGGATACCCATAGGCTATATATAGATAGTCAGCACAGTTCAAGCTAGAAATTCCAAGCTCTTATAACCAACTGACTGCCTTCTCTCCGTGTAATCCTTCTCAGGCAAGCTGTGACTTTTACCAGCCGGCAAACCAGCATATAAATGCAACAAAGTACCACATTATAATTCGCCAAACCCTAACAACCTCCCAGCTCTCTAGCCAACCAACCAGTCAGCCATGGCCTCGACCAAAACCATCGTGGTCCTCGGCGCCGGCGTCGCCGGGCTCTCGATCGCGCACTTCCTCGTGTCGCGCATCCTACCAGAACAACCAGACCTGCGCGTGGTCCTCGTGTCTCCTCTCACGCACTTCTACTTCAACCTAGCATCCGTGCGCTTCGTGCTCCCCGGCCGCGACGCCAGCATGGCCGAGGACCGGTACCTGTTCCCCATCGCCGAGCGGTTCGCGGGGTACCCGCACGCCGAGCGGTTCCGGTTCGTCGCGGGATCCGCAACCCAATTGCACCCGGAGCGCAGCGCGGTGACTGTCACAGCGAACGGGGACGGCGAGGACGCGGAGGGGGAGGAGATTGAGTTCGAGTACCACACGCTGATCATCGCGACGGGAACTGGCTACCAGGGCGGCATGCCATGGAAGGCCCTTGGCAGCACAGAACAAACGCGCGCAGCCATCGCGCAGCTGCAATCACAGATCGGGTCCGCAAAATCCATCGTGGTGGGCGGCGCGGGCGCAACCGGCGTCGAGTTCGCAGGTGAACTAGGCGCCGCGTACGGGAAGCGCAACCAGAAGAAGATCACGATCCTATCCACGGACCCGCTGCCCCTGGAAGCGCGGCTGAAGGAAAGCGTGCGCACGTTCGCCAAGAAGGAGCTGGAGAAGCTCAACGTCGAGTTCGTCGGCAACGCGCGCATGCTGTCCGTCACGCCGGCGGCCAGCAACAAGGAGAAGAAGGAAATCGCGATCGAAGTGACCGACGCGAGCGGCAAGACAACCAATAAGACAATAACGGCAGACCTGTTTATCCCGACCTACGGCATGCTCTTCAACACGTCCTTCGCGCCGGCATCCATGCACTCCCCCGAAAAACCCGGCCGGCTGCTCCAGAACGCCGACCTGCGCGCGCGCGACTTCAAGAACATATTCGTGCTGGGCGACGCGGGGTCCCTAGAGCCGCCACAGGCGGTCGCGGCCGAGGCGCAGACGCGGCACCTGATGAAGCAGCTGCGGACGTACTTCGCGGGCGGCACGATCGAGACGTACTACACGCCCGAAAAGGACAAAATCATGTTCGCGGCGACGGTGGGGCCGAGCCGCGGCACCGGGCAGATCGGCACGTTCCAGCCCCCGAGTTTCTTGATCTGGTGGCTCAAGGGCCGATACCTGGGCACCAACCACGCTGCAAACTTCGCAACGGGCATCGGCAGCAGCAACGGGGCTTGGCCGAAATAAAATAGCCGCGGCAAAGGCTAGATTGAGTTATACATGCTTTGCTGGTTTCTTTGGTCGATCAGAACTATAGATAGCACTTGGGAAATGGGATATACCACAAGTCGTTTAATATGATATACATTAATACCACTGCCATCAACACTACCGTGTCCAATGCGTGTGAAGTAATAGGATATATGTTGCCGCAAGACCTTTCCAGTCTTACAGCGGGGGCTTTAATGACCACATCACCCCATAGAGCCCGTGTTTACTGTCGTCTGTGCTTGATGTGCTTGATAAACCAGAGTCACCTCTGCTTGAAACTTGCGTTGGTAATATATAATTCATTACCGCTCTTCGAGGTACTCTACTGTACACACATCGTAGGTTCCTACATTTTTGCTGCTCAGCTACCGTAATAGCATCTCTTCAGTCGCCAGATCTTTCTAATCCCACAGGCAACCCATTTCCTACGTCTTCGTTAGATTGTATAGCGTTAGAGCTGGCAGCCCGGCTCATTGTGGGTGGTCGTCCGTCAACATGTGGCCTCTTGCTATCCCGCTGCGAATCGTGCGTCGATGGTGGCCGTTTTTTATCCTTTTCACGACTACCCCCGTCTTTGGATGCTGCGGCGCGTCGTGCATCTCTTTCCTGTTTCTCTTTTTCCCGACGAAGCGCCTTTGACTCGAATTCGTGCCAATCGCCCTCAATATCCCGAAGTCTGTAGATAAGAGTTAGTATATTTACATAGATTAGAAACGGATCAATACGTACTCGATAGCTTGCCTGGCTGGTGGCTCCTCCGTCGTGAAGTAAGGGTGCTCTAAGACTTCAGCAGCAGATGGCCGCTTGACTGGATCATATTGGAACATGGAGGCAAGCAGGTCAAAGGCAGCTGGAGGTACGCGATCCTTATACTTCTCAGCGAATACGTTCGGACGGCGATAACCGGGCCTTAACAGCTCGAACCAAGGCATGTCGACAAGGCTAGGCCAGTCGACCTTATTGGGTGTACCAAGCACAGCGTATATCTTCTCCAACTGATTGATCTCGCCACCATCTCCGGGAAAGATAGCATGCTTGGTGAAAATCTCCACCATCACGCATGCCGCACTCCAGATATCGACGGCAGCACCATACCGAGTCTCGCCTAGCAATAGCTCAGGAGACCTGTACCAAATAGTAATGACACGATTTGTGTAATCAACCTGGTGGCGCTTTGCGTAAAATCGGGCCAGGCCGAAATCTGCCAGTTTCAGGATACCATCACTGCTAACTAAGATGTTGGCCGCCTTAATGTCACGATGCAAGACGCCTCGTTTGTGTAAATAGTCGAGACCATCAAATAGTTGCAGGGCGAGATGCTTTTTCTGTGCCGGGTCGAGCGCGTACGATGGGTGGTTCAGCAAGCCAGTGAGATCGTGAGATAGATACTCGAAAACCATATAGCAGTCGTTCTTTTCAACCATGACCTCTTGCAGTTGGACGATGTTCCTATGTCTCAGGGATTGGAGGAGCTTAATCTCCCGCACCGCCGTGACAGGGAAACCGTCTCGTTCCCCTTCCATGCGTATCTTCTTCAAGGCCACAAGGTTCTTGGTATACACATGGAGTCCCTTGAAGACTTTGCCGTATGTACCAGACCCCACTACGGACTCGTTACCAGGTTTCCGGAAGAATACTGAGTCAGACGCAGCAAGATCAACAGGCAATTCTGGTTTGGCTTTCAGTTTCCGCTGTGTCCTCTTAACTTTCCGCGTCCTTGGCGGCTCAGGCGGGCCCCTATTCGCCTGATAATCCGACCTTGCTCTTGCAGAAGCGGGTTCTCGGGGTGTATCTCGAGGTAAGTCCCGATCTTGGTTTCGGCTTCGGTCCCGATCCCGGACTCTATCCCTGTCTCTTTCTCTGTCGCGTTCACGCTCTCGATCTCGCTCTCGATCTCGCTCTCGATCTCGCTCTCGTTCTCGTTCTCGATCTCGTTCTCGATCTCGTTCTCGGTCACGATCACGACCACGGTCATCAAAAAATGGTGGTGGCTCCTTTTTGGGTGCCGTATTAAATTTCTGTGATATTTCGGGTTTGGGGGTGGCAACAGGGGCCTTGTTCGTTGCTTTAAAAGCAAAGCTAAACTTTGAACTGGCCGGGCCAGTGGGGGCCGAGAGAGGTGGTCCAGGTGGAGGCATCTGCTCGTTAGCATTCCTTTCTGATGACATATCTTCGTCCTCGGGACTCTTAGGAGCCCGAGGTACATTGTCATCGTTATTTTCCTCATCCTTCGTAGTAGCTAGGTCCGTGTGAGTCGAAGCGGAAAGGGGGCTATGATGCCTAGGAGTGTTTTCACCAGAACCACTCCTGCCAGGCCCTGGTATCCGTTGTCCGCCTTGTGGCCCGCTGATACCTCGGTAGCCAACCCTAGAGGTACCTCGGAACCCCCCTCTGGAAAAGTTGCGGCCCTGATATGGTTGAGAGGGCCCGGTAGGGGGATGCGGTGGTGATTGACTCGAGGCATGACGGCCAGAGGGGCCAGTTGGTGGACCATGGTTGCTTGGGTGCTGGCTATAGGGTTGTCTGTGAGCAAGGGAATGTGGCTTATGAAAGTCTGGTTGTTCATACCTATGCGGTGAGGCATGGCGTTGGCCACTCCAGCCTCCTCTACCACCGCCATAAGGTGATTGTGACGTGGGAGAATCATGAAAGGATGAACCCGAATTAGGACGCAGTGGTGAGCGAGCCGACCGGCGTTCGTTAAATGGGGGCTTCCCGGGACGGGTAGGTGGCAATTGAGTAGTAGTAGCACCTCGGTTCTCTAACCGTCTCGACATATTGACCTCAATACTATTCGCGCCAGATGCTAAGTGATCCCGAGGAGGAAATCTCGTATCTTCGCGGTGTTTCCCTTTTTTGCGGGATCGGCGAGAGCCACGCTCCCTTGGCGACCGAGATGGCAAGTCGGGTCTAGGGTGCTCAAAGGCAGGAGAGGACAGACGAGAACGCGAGCCCGCCTCTGACAAGCCGGATTGTGGTCGGCCGGAGGGATGCGGAGAGTGGGTGCGTGAAAAAGACGATCGTCGAGAGCCTAATAGCGGTGAACGACTGCGGTCTCGAATTTGCGAACCTCTGCGGGACTGGGGTAAGGGGATGAGATTAGGGTCTTGTTCCGGGTCACCTTCGCGAGGATATGAGCGACTACGATGACGGGGTCGATGAGTTTCAATAGGATCGTCGCGTTCGTCGTGTCTGGGTCGAGAGTCGTCGAAACGCGGAGAAGGAGATCTCCCGTGAGGAGGCGGCGGAATTTGATTCTGCAGCTGATCCCTCTCTGCCCTCTCTATTCGTTCCGCTCGTTCTGCACGACGTCGACGATCACGTTCGCGTTCGCGCCGAGACTTTTTAGGTCGCGAAGGCTGGAAGGGTGGCGGACTTCGACTCCTCCGCCGCTTTCTCGATGCTGGTGAAAAAGATCGGCCTCTACCACCGCGACTCGCGTGTTCGTTTCTTCTAGGGCCGTGTCTGGGAGATGTAGGTATGTCGTGGAATTTGCCCTGCTTAAATCTGTCCTCAACCTCGTCCCGGAAAGGGCGATCTTTGACTGCACGCGAATCGTCGTCCGGATCTCTGCTTTGATCTCGCGATCGTCCGCGCTGGTTTACATCAACCCTACGAGGCTTATCAATCTGTTGTGAAAATATACTGTCACGACTATCCCTGCCTTTGCCACCGCCGCCGCTGCCGCCGTGACTTTCGGGGCGTCGAGAGCTGGGGGACTGGGACCGTAACGCAGATGTTCGAGAATGCGAATCAATGGGAGATACTCGACGGTCCCGATCAAATCTATCTCGATCCCTACGACCACGGGTACGGTCGCGATGATCGTTATCGAATTCTTTAGAGTCCTGATCGTGTTTCATCGCAACATCTTGACGTCGAAAATTATTGCCGGTCGGGGCTGAAGTGGGTGCTGGTGATGAAGGACCAGGCTTGCCGGGATGTCGACGCATTTCTGGATCCATGCCTGCATCGCTCATTTTTTTTGAATGTGATATATCCCTTTGGCCTTGGTTACGGCTTATGGCGCTGTAAGCACAGCACCCAGTCTTAGCGCTAGTGCCTATGGCCAGTGGCCAGTGGAAGAAAAAGCCGCTAAACCGCTTGCAATCCAGTACCCAGAAGCCCCGGGAGAATACCTGAGCAGGCTGCCAGATTATCAGAGAAAGAGGGTAAAATTATGTGGCCGAGAATTGGCATGGGTCAGGCCACCTTAGCAGCCTCATTGAAAGGAAAACACACTCTAAGCCAACGCTGGTTGATAAGTGGTCGATAGGTGTGCGCAGTGCTTGGGCGTGCAGTAGAATGCGTGAGTATGTACTCTCTACCCTGGTCAGCCCCGCAAACTCAAGTGACGCTGGCTCTGGTTCGTGTAGGATGATAGGAATGGCGTGTAGAAAAATGTAGGCTCGTCAGTTGACAGGTAGACAGGTAGACAGGTAGCCTGTAGGGCAGAAGTTCCGAACTTGGATGATGCGGATGATGCAACAAAGGTCGAAAAAGGAACAGGTCGGCCCTGGCGTCTGCTGATTGGAAAGGTGGACGTGGAGGTAAATGTAAAAAAGGCCGGGGGGAGGCTTTGGTGGGTTTTCCCGTCTCTAAAAAAATTCTGGGTCGCGACACTATGGCGTTTCTCCGAGAGCCTCGCGACGGAACCTTATCTGCCAGGACCAACACCAAACAGCATCGGCCAGCATCTCCTCCACTCGGGGCGTCTTCTCTTTATCACCACTATTTCCACCGCCAACTTCCGGGTATATGTGTAGACGTAAACGTAGGCCATAGACGTATACGTAAACGTTGATCGTTGATGAAACAAATCAAGAACCTCAGGTGAGGTTCTTGGCCCAGATTTAGTCCCCCTCTAGTCCAGACGTTGGCATTGTCCAGGAAACCAGGTAGTAGTGGGAGATAGAAATAGTCGCAAGCGCGTCAAACTCGAGTAGAGCGCTTCTCGAGTACTCCCGGCCGAAACCAACCTGAAAGCAAACTGTTGGAAATGTCTCAACACTCCCAAGCTTAGGGGTTGTTTAGCCTAGCATCAACGGCCAGGCGAGTCAATGCAGCAAAAACAAGGCCGAGCATGCTATCTACGATATGCTCTAAATATTTTCCCACCTTGAGATCTTCCATATATCCTCACCTGCTGCTATTGCGAATATCGTCAAGCCTAGTAAATATTCCATATCTTCCGATGTCGCTTATCCTGCATACCCAACACACAAAAGCAAGTTAGGTTGCAGTGGCATCCCAGAAGATTGCCAGTATGGCTTGGGTGCCTGCGTCCTCCCGCTCCTTTGTGGCTACAAGCCGGACGAGGCTACTCCTCTCGGAATTGTGCAAAACGTTCTTATCCTGTGAGTCAAATTAACAGCAAGCTTTCCGCAATCCATATGATTACCTGGCTCCGGTAGATACTTGACCTTGGTGATAATCAATTATGCCTCCGCAATGAATTGTTTGGGTGGAAGTTGAAAACCCCAAAAATGACGTGCTGCAGCTTGAGCCATTATCCCTGTTCCGTCTTTCAAATGCAGCTGCCACACGATAGGCAGTTACCGCTAGCAGATTCGCTCAACTCGCCTCGGTGCATCCTTCTCTTTGCCCAAGTAGCAAGTGCTAACTGAATCGCTTACGACCCTGAGATAAAAAGAAACCCATGTACAAAGTGAATGGAGCTATAGGATATTTCTGAAAGGGACGATCAAGCCAAGCCAGATCATAGGCGTCTCTTGGACCCATTCCTAGACGAGGGTCATGTTAAGATGCATCGCTGAGGCGCATTGCAATAGCCCCCAGAAAGGCCAGCGGAGCGAGATACCGGTGACAACGCAAAGTATCATCATGCAGGTTGGAAACTTGACTACATCTCGACGAATTTCCAGGTGCTCCTCACGGGTTCGTATAATACCCTAGTGCACTAGCAGATATCGCTCGTTCCGCGGAATGGTGATGGTTGTTGGGGAATCGAGGTTAATATACCCTTTTTCGAACGACTTAAATATTGTGCGCCCTCATTGCGAAGTAAACCACTTGCCCTCTCCTTCAGAATGGTGGAATCAGGAGACTGACGCCCATGTATTATGAAATATAATCGGAAGCCGGATCGCAGATTCGTTTTTGTACAAGATTGTTGCCTAGAAATGAGGGGAAATTGGCAAACCGAGCAGTTTTGTTCAATCGATCCATTGGAGGGACAATCAGTCGAGATGAAAATGGCTCCTTGTTGTTAAAGCGAGCCAGGTAACTAGCGAGCGACCCTAGACCAGAGAATCAGTTGGGCAAGAGCATCAGCAAGCCCGACGATATCGAATGATGGTAGAAGTCGGGGTTGTCGGTCGCAAAATTGTGTGCGTATCCTTCTACTTCGGAGGAAGTGGCTCGATTAGATCTTAGAATACCTTAAGAACATTATTAAATTAACAAAACATTTAGGCATAGATATGCCAGTGAAGTATAGGTGCACCTCCAGTGATGATTGATTTGAATGTTGTCAAAAGGCAAGATGTGTTGAAGTCGGAGGGAGTAGTTTGGCTGACAGTAGGTCCGAGCGTTCTTACAGGTAACGTGAATTTGATCACTGTGTGTTATGTAATTAATACGTGCCCCACCTCTCTAGCTCACGTCGGCATCTATTCTTCCATACCCCGCGATTTGTAATATCTCGTACTGCTACAGCTGCTATCCAGAAGTACCTAAAATTCAGTGAATTTAACAGGTCATAAGCAGAAATATAGACGGTAGGCTCATACTATCTAAAGCTATATCCTCTTCATTATTCCTTTTTAAAAGTATACCTCCTAAGTCCAGATTTCTCTACCCTTTTTAATAATCCCTCTATTAGAACAACGGCGAATCTAGATCGATCCTTTCAGGGGTTGAGCAATGCATCATCACGAAGAGACCCAAGGCAACTTAGCTCCCTAAGCCACCTTATCTATTCTGCCCGGTCTGCACTGACCCTTCGAAACCCTTGATGGGAGGTAGGTAGCCGTGCTCCTCGTCATCTCGGATCGACATATTTCCTGCTAGCCTGGTAAAGTGTCAAGGACAAGGTTCTCGGCTTCTTGATCATGATGTCCCATTTCAACAATCAGATTTACAATTATTACCTCATATAACATTACCTCAAACTCTATGTAACCTGACAGTTTTAACTACGAGCCACTAAGGCAGATTTCATGTAAACTGCATTGAAAGCAATAACTTGAAAACCAACCTACCAGAATTCACCCCCAACCGGTTCATATCTGACCATCTTGTTAGGCCATACGCGGTTATTGGTGAAAGCTGAATGGAAGACCTAGAAAGTGGGCCTGTACAGCCCCGAGCCGTAATATGCAAGTTGCCGACCAACAAGATGATGCTACCTACAGATTATAAGGCTGTTTGCCTATTAGATAGAATTGGAATACTAGACACTTCTTAACCTCATCTTTCCGTCTAGTCTAGTGTATCCATCTAACCCACACACTAAGTGCTACGGTAAATACCTACCTAGTAAACACTAAATATCCTAATACTCTATTCTGGTGTCCGTCATACTCTAAGCAACATGGACGACGATGAGTCAGCATCGCAAACAACAGTTTACACGCCCACGCACACGACCGACCCTCACTTCTCTACGGCCAAGACGTACTTCTCCATCGACGGCGGCGGCGTCGGGACGGCTCCCGAAAAAGGAGGAACCTACATGATCCGGGACCTAGACTCGGGCCGAGCACTTACACTAGAAGGCGGACGTCTGTGCCTAAAGCAGGACGCCGGCACTAACGGGGGATGGCGCTGGGAGTGCGTCGAGACGCACGACGGATGGCTTGGATTCCGCGAGGCCGTCTCTCATAGATACCTGGGCCGCGACAACAAGGGCGGATTCTACGCCAACGCGTCCAAGTTCGCACCTTGGGAAACCTTCGTGCTGCGGCCGCTCAAGGCTGGCGGATACAACCTCATGGCGATTCACTGGTGGACTTTCCGGCGGATAGGCATCTCAAGTGGTGGAAAGTTCATCGAGGTGGAGTCCGAGTCGCAGGCTGTTCGATGGGAGTTTGTTGAAGTGTGAGGGTTGATACTTAATGAAGTGGTGCTACAGAAAGATCTAAGGAAAGAAATGAGAGGATGGGATGACTGTTAGGTGTGTAGGGGTCGCGATACCAGCCTGTTGTTCCGGGGGACTGATCCTGTCAATTAAAGGCTTGGCACATGCCATATCTCGATTGCATTATTCATGCCGTAAGCCAAGATTAAAAGTATCGTGCAAATCGGGTTTACGTACTCCACGTCGACATCGTTAATGATTCTACTATAGCCAAACAGTGATTCTGTTTCATACTTGATGATATAAACTGGCAAACACTGGTTTTCATTGCGTAGAATCATAGTTCTACTGACCTACCTAAGTAGGAGCAAAAGCGAGACGCCAGCTAATCAGCTTCCAACTCTCTACCCACCCTCTAGCAAGTCCACGTTTCGCGGTCTAAACATAGTTCAGCCCAAGTTTCTCGTCGAGTTTTCAACTCATGTTCGTTCGTCCGAAAGATAACCGGCACGTACCCCCGCGCATCAGCTGTTTCTTCGCGGGTTGGTGGGTTGGTGGGTTGCATGTATCATACTCGCAGCGATTAGCACAAGGAGTTCCCATCCCCTCTGTAGTCCAAGCTCAGTATCTCTTACGAGCTGCGCTTCAGACCATCGCCAAGCTCTGGGGAACACGAGATGCTTGCGAGCACAGATGATATTTTAGGGTTCGATCTGGATGCTACCGATATGATCGCCGTTAAGCCAGACATCATCGTACCATTTGGCTCTATCAGAGCTTGGGTCTACGAAGACCGAGTTATCGCCAGAAGGAGTAATGAACCAACCACTTACGGCATAATGAAGTTGGCCAAGATGCCACGAGAATTAGCTTGCCACATTCCTCAGACGGCTTGCTAGTCCGAGAAGTGTCATCATAAATTCGCCTTCACCATTAGAACCTACGTGGAGTTACGCATCTCAGCCAGACCTATTTTTATGAGCGTATTCATCAACTCCTGAAAAGCTACAAAGCCCCCAAGACGCGCGTTCTCGCAATAGTCATTTCAGACATGTCAAGTTTTTTCAATATCACAACGAACAGGATGCCAGAAGCTGAGCATTGGATGGCTTATCTAAGTCACATCGAATCCTGTGATAGGCGTGTGCGATTCGAGAGATTCGAGAGGACGTCGGGAGGTTACAGGGGGTTGTCTGGCATTTGTTCGGGGAGTCGACCCCCTGGGCCGGGGCGACTCCGCACTAAACCAGGTCAGGTTAAAACAATCCCTAACTGGGCCTAAATCACTTGAGCCCCAACAGGGCCCCAGCCTTATTTCGACAAGTTAGCGAGTTGACAAGGGACGACGAAACCACTACTTGTTCCATCTTTGCCTCATCTGCCTCGACTCTTCAATGCTCTGTGACAGCATCGTCCATGTCCCATTCGTCCTAGTCCCGGTCGTATTAGGCCTCTTCCAGTACCGAATTTCTAGTCTGAAGATGAGATCACGGACCAGTCTAACCTCAAATTGGTATTTCCCGCGTACCTGACCCCCAACTTCTCATAGAATCTCGTGCCAATGGGTACTTGGCTTGTTCGTCGCGTGTGAATTGACATGGCTAGAAGCTTCACCAGTGCGGACTATCGCCGCTATCGGGGAATTCTAGCCAATCCCATGCCTTCGTGATTCCCAGCTTGGACTCTGCAAGCACTAGAACCATGATAGATGGGACCCTTGATCCACCTGCAGGACCAGCCGTTAGCTCGAACCCGGAGTTGTTTGGCCCGCGCGGGACCTGCCCAGACTGCTACCCTCTGTCCAGTAGTCGAGGATCCTGTCTCTTATTATCGACTTCTTTCAGGAGTTCTTCTAGATTTACCATCTCCTCTGGAGGAGTCTTGCGGCCTGGCGACCTTTCTTTCACTTCACCGGCCTACGGCCACTGTTAACTCTCAACTTCCATTCTTTCAGGCTTAGCCTACTATCTGCTGGTTCAGGAATTGTTTTTCCTAATTTGTGAGCTGGCTCTTTGTATGGCATATTGTGTTTAACTGTCTCTCCCTACTTGTAGTCCATCATCACATCGTATCATCGAGCGCGTCGTCGGCATCTTTCTTTGTCGGATGAGTAGACCTACGACGAACAGGCGACACTTAGGCCCGAAGCCCTCGCCTGATACTGATCAAACCTGGGCCTCATCCTACTAGACAAGATGGATAACCTCAACAGCTTGAGTAATATGGGCGAGAGCTGGCAAAGGAATACGAGCTTGTCGGATTATTCGAATGGGTTCTCCCAAGCTGCCTTCAACAGCAACTCAACGTTCGGCGTTATCAACCAATTCAAGTTTCTTGCCGCAAAATCGATACGAACCTCCACGATCATCCTCGCCGCGTTCAATATCGTGTCAGCTTTCGCAACGGCAGCTGGAATTTACTACGACTGTTACGCGACGGCAAAACGTTCGAATCCTGGGGGCAAGGGAAAGTAAGTTCTCATGTAGTCACCCGCAATCGTGAATGTAACGCTTACAGCTATCTCAAGAGTCAACTTGCTCCGCTGCGTCCACGGACCTGAGACATACCCGTTCGTCCTGTCTCTAGGTATCACAGTCCAAGGCATTATATTCGCTGTCTCTCAATCCTTTGGCCTAAATGGTTTATTCATTCCGGGATGTTCTCTGATTTCTCAATTCATGTGGCCCGGTATGTAAAGAAACTCAACATTATTAACCCGTGATCGATAACCAGTGTACTAATCCTTTCTAGCCATTTTCATCGTGCCTTATATCCAACTAGTCTTTGGAGTAGAGATCACTCTTCGCGCCCTTAGAAGCAGACCGTTTCCTGCGAGAGGCAAGTGGACTACTGTCATCTGCCTGGTGATAGTCAAGGTCCTTCTCGTCGCCACTGGCTTGGTCGGCTTATTCATTCGTCCTCCCAGCTTCTGCTTTGCTTCACTCTTTTGGTTTGTGGCCAAATGGGCCGAAGGTGGTTTCGTTCTACTACTCACGGTCGCTATCATTTTGGCATTGTGCAGTTTCATTATTTTCGTAAGACTGACTCGATACTCTACTATCGAAACTTCTGAGCGTGTCAGCGCCTCTAGAACAGTATACTACCTTGCCCTGGCAGTAGTAACTAACGTATGCTTCGCATCATATCCTCCTAGCATGCATAGTCGCTGACTTCTACAGGCCTTGATCGTACCATTCTTTGCTTCCTTGACCTTCTCGAGCACGATGGACGATAACGGTGAACCCGGACTGACACTATCGATGATTTCGACAGTGGTGGCTAATGTGACGGGGCTTATGACGGGCGGTCTTCACCTCTTCCTTCGATCCAATACCATCGGTACAATTGCTCCGAAGGATAAACTCGCCGAGTATGAGCGACAGCAAGCTAAATATCAAAAGGGGTCCTCGAAGGGTATGGATTTCAATGGGCATATGCTCCAGCCTGTGTCTGGGCCTGAGTCATTTCCGAAATCTGAAAGTCGAGAGAATCTGATGGACGAGAAAGGCGATGTGGAGCTTGGAAATTCTCCTCCACCCACTCCAAGAGACCCGAATCCTTTAAGATCTAACGCGGTATACGACGCTCCGGATCTACCCCAAGCCCCAGAGCCCGCTCAGGTTGCCTTCGCCATTTCACCCAATACGCATGGTCGAAAACCATCGGCCTCTTATACATTGTTTCCCAGCAAAAACCAAACCAACACAGCTTCAGTTGCGTTGCTGCCATCCACAGCATACAACCCCAACCCTCAGTCAAACTTGACCGCGACCAACTTCCCGTTCAACAACGACTATAGCGACACTCTCAGACCACCTCAAACCGCATGGGGCCGCCACAGACGAGACTCTTCAATGGCTTCGTCGGCAACAGTTCAGATCGGCCTACGCCTTTCAAACATAGCCGACATAGGGCCAATGCGCAAGCCTTCGTCGGATAGCGAAAGAGTGTATGACCTAGATTGTCCCCAAAACGAAAACATTGGTATCGCGTATCGGCCCAGCCCCCTCGCAATTACCAGCCCTCTGAAGGCTGAGCCGACACGAGCTCCCTTTCGTCCAAGGGATTCAATGGCCAAGTATGTTCGACAAGAACCACCGAAACCCGAACCCGAAGAAGAGAAGAAGGACTGCACCCTGAGCCCGACTGTCTATAACCCTAACAGCCCCACAAAGACCAAGACTCCGAGTCCGAGGGGAGTCGGGTTCAATGTTCCTCGGAGGGCGAATACCTCACCAGTGCAAGGCGCAGAAGCTCCAGCACCGTCGCCACCTCGCGGCCGCGGTAACTCGAGCGGTGCTGCGGATAACAGGTCTGACTGGATTTGAGGCTCATCAGATTAATGAAAGGTGTTTACCTACTTTTGAGGTTATAGACAAAACTGATCACGTCAATATGTGTACCAACAGAGCCAACTTGTCTCTCGACCAAGAGACTGAATCTCTTCATTAAGCGTTCCTTCGATATCATGCTATCTGCTTACCTATGCACGATAAACCCACCAGCGACCTTTGCTCGTTCTCTTGTGCTTTTCTTCTTTTCCTTTGATTCGCTTCGTATACTAAAAGGCGTTGTGTGTGCAGTTGGTGCGATACCACGACAGGCACAGGGCCCTAAGACTTTTTTTGGTTCTTTTTTTCACACCTACATATCGAGGGGGGCGGCTGGAAGGGATATACAGTATTATGCATATTTACAGGCGTCCATCAGAGAGACGGTGTCGCCTCCTACTTTTTGTGCGGTTTCGCGATAGGGTTACCCTGACTTCGGTACTGGGCTGCTACCTATCCCGCGCGAGCTAGTCGGAATTCTGTATGTTGAAGGAAGGTTCTGTATTTCCCGGGATGATTTAGACGACAGGGCAATATGCTACGAACGGGGAGGGGTCCGTGGGAAACTCTGTACCTTACACCTAGCGGGGAGGGGGAAACCGTTGTATGTAGCTCATTATGGTTACCCCGTCGTACTATATAATGATTGCTCAGCTATATACACTAGTTGCTTGAGTTTACATTTTAGTTGTGTAGCCATATATTGGATTCAACTATGAATGAGGGTGTAAAATAATGGTTGCTAAAAATAGCGATTGGTAGCCCCTATCGTCAGATCCAAATGTGAAATGACTAAGCGACTCAAAACAATAACCCAATTTCCCGAGAGTTGATTCATACTATAACTTCGGTAACAAGAGCAGGGACAACTCCCATAGATGGAGTGCCGAGGGCAAAGTTGTCCATGGTAACGTAGAAGTCCTCTGCAGTTGTTTTAGGAAACTTGAATTCAAAGCGCTCCACCAAGTTGCCAAGCAGTAAGTAGATTTCAGCCCAGGCAAGACTAAATCAATATGTTAGCTAGTCTGCGTAACTCGCGGCGGATCGTAGAGGATACTTACTGCATCCCAATGCAACTACGCTTTCCTTTTCCGAAAGGTGCAAAGGTCTTGTTGCCCAGATGCCACGGGTCGGGATCCATGAACCGATCTGGGTTGAAGCGCTTGGGTTCTGGATATTCTTCCTCGTTCTGGTTGAGCAAGTGTTGGGTCATCCCGACGGGCGTCCCAGCTGGTATCCGCCATTTTCCGTAAACGAGGTCCTTGTCCTGGGCGATACGAGCAGTGCGAGTAGCCATGGCTGGAGCCAGACGCATGGCTTCCATGATGATGGCAGTCAAGTAAGGGAGCTGCTCGAGCGTCTTCCAGTCACGGTCAGGGGCACCAGCAAGCTCGGCCCGTAGCTTTTGGAGGATCTTGGGCTCGCTGTAGATGTGGAAGGCTGCGATTCGTATGACAGCAGCCGTCGTCTCGTAGGCAGCGCCTGTCGTGGTGTTGACTTCCTCGAAAATTCGTTCAAATGACTTCTCCTGGGGTG
The DNA here is from genome assembly GCA_028571165.1 of Hypoxylon perforatum. Classification (NCBI taxonomy): domain Eukaryota; kingdom Fungi; phylum Ascomycota; class Sordariomycetes; order Xylariales; family Hypoxylaceae; genus Hypoxylon; species Hypoxylon perforatum. Next base: position 3,617,139 of record JAOXNQ010000003.1, on the reverse strand, counting down.
GAAGCTTGGATTGCACAATCTCATGGACCAGTGTGCGCGGGCCGTCGTCATCGGGGGACGCTGCCGCCTTGATTAAGCTCTTGGTATCGTTCATAGAAACCTATACACACACACTTCGTATTAGTTGCTAAGCAAGTCGTGCGTCTTGCCAATCACAATCTTACTATCATGAAGCGGAAGAAGTCTTTCATGACAGGATCGGAGACTGCCATGATCCACTGCGGCGGGATGGCCCGCATCAAGGGGCCGAAGAAGCGTATAAACTTAGTGGTACGCCACAGAAGACCGCCAGCCTGAGCGGCGACCACCATGCCGGCATCGAAGTCCTCCTTTCTAAGATCGTTGTAGTGCTTTCCGAAGATATACTCGTTGACAACATCTCGCACAAAGGCAGTAAATGCGGCGCCGAGGTCTATGGTCTTCTGAGACGCGGCAAACCCCGAAAGTCTGTCAAAAAGCGCGTGGACATGTCTCATGATCATGTCCTGCTGATTTGATACCTTGGCCTTCGAGAAGAAGGGACTCAGTGGCACACGACGGTTCTTGTGGAGAGTGTGGTCGGCGGTCCAAAGAGTGGCGCCTTTGGTCGCGAAGGCATTGACCGACCAATCGTACTTATGCCATACTCCTTCCTGACGGTTGTAGAGAGTGTCGAAGAAAGCCGGATCATTCACATGAAGCTCGTAGGGGCTGATACGAATTATCGGGCCTGTTTCAAATGTGCGTGAGTAATGACTGTGAGGTATCCGAGGGCTGATTACTCCTCACCGTACTGTTTATGCAGTTCTGCTATCTTGAAGGTGTATTGGCCGCTGTGGTAAAGATCATAGTAACCTTCGTACAATCGCGTCATGGCCGCGATTCTGGGGCCGGGAAATCGGGCCAGGGGGTGGAAATACAGCCGGTACAGCGCGAGTGTCACATAGTAGAATACAACGCTAGCGAAAACGCTCTGCCACGATATCAAGCTGCGGAGAGCTTCCATGACGGCGACAATAGAATTTTGAGTCTACTCAGTGGATGACGGCTGAAGACTGGACTAGCGAGATCGTCAACAAAGAAATTAGCAGACTCTACCTAATATATAAACTTCTAGTAACGACAACGCAATAACAGATAGAGCAAGAATAGTTTCTACAGCTAAAATCCGAAGGACTGACCTCAACTGAGGGGAGGGCTGTGTGAGTTTATTCTCGAGTGATCTACCGACAGCTGTTGGTTACACAGCCAGTCTACAACCTTATGTCGCTCCCAGTCCAGTCCTAGGGAGGAAATACAAACAAAGAACTAACAAAACTAGTGGCGAAGTCGAGATACTCCGTAGAAGCTAACTTGAATACCATTCACTGCTATTGAGTAAGTTATTCTTTTACACTCTTAGCGCAGACTCCTAAATAAATAGGCATGGGTTCGAATCCCACCGTGGTTTAATTTGACCTTCTAACCTTATAGGTTTTTTCACCCCGCTTAGGGCCCGCCGGGCGTCATGGGTGGTTTTGAGACGTAATAAGATGGCGGGTTCGGAGAAGGGTTCTTCCTGTGCACAAACGTAATGTTGGCTTGCTGGGGCCGACGCCCTGGCTGGGATAAGTAAGGGAGTAAGGCGTCCGAGCCGGAGTGGAGGATTTCTTACCTAGGTATGTTAGTCGAAACTTTGGCTCTGTTTCCTTGTCACGAGGTACATACCTCTTTGTTGGGAGTTATATAATCCGTGGCCGGGAGGTACTCCGAACGTCCCATACGCCATGGCAGCGCGCGTTGTGCCTTATGGGTAGATAGCCTGGGCGTAAACAATACCATCATCATCCTAAAACAAGTATACAGCAGCACGAAACAGGCCACGAACATGTCGGATTTGGTACCTGCTCCTCGCCCCTCCTCTGTTGAGCGCAGCCCTAAGATGCTGCCCTCAAAGGAGACATCAGTGATAGGTTCCAAGGATTCCGAGGAGGACGCAGAAAAGTTAGATAACAACCACGACATTTCAAACGAATATGTGACAGGCATAAAATTGGCGTTGATTGTCGCGAGCGTGGCGCTTGCCTGTTTCTTGATGCTTTTGGACACGATGGTCGTCAGCACTGTAAGTGATCCCTTTGTTGAGCCTTTTTGCGAAGCTGTTTTGCTTACTCGCTGATCTGAAGGCAATACCACGTATCACCGACACTTTCAATTCTCTTCCAGATGTCGGGTGGTATGCCAGTGCGTACCAGTTTGGCAGGTACGTGGATTCATCATTCGGTTAGGAAATGTTATTCTAAGAGCCGTTACAGTGCAGCTCCACAGCCACTCACAGGAAAGGTGTATACGCACTTCAACACCAAGGTTCGTTTCGGCGATACACGCCTTGATAAGATCTATGGTTGGTCTCTCTGCTAACATGGTCATGAAGTGGTCGTTTTTGTCGTTCTTCGCGATATTCGAGATCGGTTCCATTTTGTGTGGCGCTGCTGTCTCGTCCAATATGTTAATCATCGGACGCGCCATCGCTGGATTTGGTGCTGCTGGCATCACGAATGGCTCCATAACCATCATTTCGAGCTGTGCACCCCTTGAGAAACGCCCTGGTATGTGGAACTGCCTTGAGTCTTGGGCTTGTGGCCTGATTTTGGAACTTCTGAGAATTTGATCATTACTAACATATAGAGCTAGCACTCATCGGTCTGACTATGGGTTGTGAGTTTTCTTCTATGTCATGTTAAGTGGCCGCCTTTTTGCTTACCCAGTCATTGTTATAGTGATGCAAATCGGTCTCGTAGCAGGACCTCTCATAGGAGGTGCTTTCACCTCATACGCGACATGGAGGTGGTGTAAGTCCTTTCCAAGCACGTTTACTCCTCAGGATGAGCGGTCCGCTGATGTAAACACCAGGCTTCTATGTCAACTTACCGGTTGGGGCTTTTACTGCGCTGGTCATCCTCTTAGTGCGGATTCCTGAACAAATGCCAAAACAAAAGGCCATCACGGTTTTCTCGAGATTACACCACTACCTAGATCTTATTGGATTTGTCCTCTTTGCGCCTGCCATCCTTCAACTCCTCCTTGCTCTTCAGTATGGAGGCAATCAGTACCCATGGAATTCTTCCACTGTCATAGGACTATTCTGTGGATCCGGTGCGACTTTTGCCGTGTGGCTTGTCTGGAATCGACACAAAGGAGACGATGCTTTGCTGCTGCACTCGATGATCAAGCAGACAGTTGTGTGGGCATCAGGGCTCTATCAGGCTTTCATGATTTCGGCTGTCTACGGTGCAACATTCTTTCTTCCCATCTACTTCCAGGCTATCAACAATGTGACAGCCATGTTGAGCGGCGTATACCTTTTGCCCACGATTCTACCGCAGCTCTTAATGGCTGGTCTCTCTGGAGTTTTATGTGAGTTTCGAGGATCCTAGTAAGTCAATCGGGGATGATAAAGATCGCTTACTGGATTTTAGTACAGAAAATGGGCTTTATCATTCCAATAGCTGTCGTTGGCACTGTTTTTCTTGCTCTGGGAAGCGGACTCTATTCGCTACTGCAGCCAGAAAGTTCTACTGGGGACTGGGTCGGCTTCCAGATCTTGGCAGGTGTCGGGTCAGGGCTCAGCATGCAATTGGTACGTCAACGAGCACAGTTTTTGAGTCATACGAAGAAGCTAACTCTAATAACCGCACGAAGGCCATCATATCCATCCAAGCTGCCGTTGGGGAAGAGCAACTTGCCACCGGTATGGCCCTCGTTATCTTCGCCCAATCACTAGGTCCAGCTATCGTCTTAGTTGTGTGTAATGTTATTTTCAACTCCAGCTTGAAGTCTCAGCTACAAGATAAGGCACCGCACACCGACGCTGCAGCAGTCATCCGAGCAGGAGCTACAGGCTTTCGTGCCATTGTGCAGCGTGATGATCTCCCTGGAGTCCTTGCTGCCTATGCTGTCAGTGTCGACCGAGTTTTCTATTTTGTTGCCGCAGTAGCCGCTGCGTGCATTATCGTATTATGGGGTATGGGATGGCATGATCTAAGAACAAAAGACAACAAAGTAGAAGATGGGGCTGTTCAATCTAATGAACATGGGAAGTCGGCGTGATCCATACTTGACTTCATCATCAGTGTCTGGCACTCTGTGTTATGGTGTCGCAAGCTGGAAGCTCAGGGAGTTCGTATACACGCTAGATAGAATTGACTTTGAGATCTAGTCCTGAATCCATTGAGGAATTCCAGTTCGGCTTTCAACACAATGTAGTTTGACAGCTCCCAAGCCAGAATTTCTCAGCCCTGAGGCTAAATTCTATGTCATGGGTATAAGTAAGAGGAATGAGACAGGTAGGGTGATATCTTGTTTTCAGGTCGTTAGCTGGAGTACGCGTATTCTCAAGATTGGAGAATATGTACTTATCCAGTATTGGACATACCCATAACACTCTTATACCAGCACTATGTAAAAAAGGGCTGGTCTGCACTAGCCCTTGCTTTCAATTTTTCCAATTAGGTATATGAGTAACCTACGTCAGCTATAAGCGGGACGTCGACATTACCACGGCGGAAACTTGAAGTTCGGGGCTGTAATGAGGACATGAGGTAGATATCTACCTGCCTTACACACAAGTTGTCCCTATGAGGTTCGCAGATACCCTTATCGATTTGGCCGCCGTCGTCAAAGCATCTCGGACCGTCGCATCGAGGCACATTGAGCTCCGAGCTCGCCAAATCGATCGATATGGCCAGACCTCAAGCATTGTGAGGTCGTTAAGAGACAAGCGCCCAGCCTCGTCTGCATACAGCCCAAGAGCAGCTACCGATGATCATGTTTCAAATGGTGGCAAGGAGCAGTCGCACGATGCAACCTCTCAGTCCCAGCCTGACTCATCAACATTGGGCTCTCAGAGCTTAAATTCCAGCTTGAAGGAATCATTGCAGAACCAAGCTGAAAAGGATATTAAAATACCACCCTTAGGGCAGCAGGATGACTACAGAAACGCTTTTCGACGCAGTGTGCCGAATGATGCTGCAACAATACAAGATCAATCAACAGTCGAACTGGATCGAAGCGCCATTCTAGCACAACTAAGGGAAAGTGCTAGTGAGGCTGAGAAAAGCGACGATGCTGAGCCCAATGCAGCCTCTCAACCCCCTTCAAATAAATTAAACGCACTTCCAAGTGTCACAGCTGAAAAAGGCGTTGCCCCAGATGTGGATGTCAACATATTTCACACAAATCGAGGCTCGCAGATGCTGGAAGGTCAGAAAGCTGCGATAGCGGCAAAGCGACCTCACGTTCCCTCATCATCTCCTAGTTGGTTCAAAGACTTCGGCCACGATAAAGCCCAGCCCCGCACGGAGGAGGAGAAGCAGACGGCGCCTCCTATTGCTGAGAGCACGGCAACGCATGAAAGCCCAACCGCGAATGGGAGCCCGACACATGCTGATCTAGATAAGCATGTGCCACCTATTAAAGAGGCGGCACCTATGCAAAGTCAAGAAAAGGCCGAGCAGGAGCACACTCGTATGGTCGACGAAATCTTGTCGAAAGCAGAAGCAGAAGCAAAGACTGAGACACCAGCATCCTTGTCGTCACCAGCGGACGTAGTGCCCGAAACAGCAGAGATGGTTAGCAACGGGTCGGCCAAACCAGCTTATGCCCTTCGCGAGTCCAAGGTCCCGTCTTCCCGTATGAGTCGACTATGGAACTATGGGGGCCTAGCTGCTGGAATGCTTGGCGGAGCCATCAGTGAAGGATTCAGCAGAGGGCTTGGCTATGGTGGTGAGGGCTCTGTAATGTTCAGCCCCGGGAATATGGAGAGGCTAGTTGCCAAGCTCTCACGAATGCGAGGCGCTGCGCTGAAGCTAGGTCAGATAATGAGCTTCCAGGACTCGAAGATGCTCCCTGCGCCCATCCAGGAGGTGCTCCAGCGAGTCCAGGACCGAGCCGATTACATGCCTGCGTGGCAGCGCGACCGCGTGCTAATATCCAACCTTGGGCCCGAGTGGCGCGATCTATTCGGCGAGTTCGATGAAACGCCTATAGCCGCAGCTTCAATCGGACAAGTACACCGCGCGACGCTCAAGTCAACGGGCCAGAAGGTCGCCGTTAAGATCCAGTTCCCCGGCGTCGCAGAATCGATCGACTCGGATCTCGACAACCTGTCCATGCTCCTTACCGCCTCCAAGATGCTCCCCAAAGGCCTATACCTGAACAAGACAATCGACAACGCGCGGGTAGAGCTCGGGTGGGAGTGCGACTACGAGCGGGAAGCCCAATGCGGCCAGCGGTACCGTGAGCTGCTCGCCGACGAGCCGGACGTCTTTGTCGTGCCCAGGATCTTCGGCGAGGCGTCGGGCAGGCAGGTGCTGACGATGGAGTTCATGGAGGGCGTGGGCGTGACGCGGACGACGACGTTCACGCAGGCGCAGCGCGACTGGATCGGCACACAGATCCTGCGGCTGTGCCTGCGCGAGATCACCGAGTTCCGCTTCATGCAGACGGACCCCAACTGGACCAACTTCCTGTACAACGCGCGCACGCGCCGGCTCGAGCTGCTCGACTTCGGCGCCTCACGCGAGTTCCCCGCCGAGTTCGTGCGCCGGTACGTGGGCCTGCTAGCGGCCGCCTCGCGGTCCGACTGCGCCGCCGTGAAAGAGCTCTCGGAGAGCTTGGGGTATTTGACGGGCCACGAGAGCAAGACTATGCTTGACGCGCATATAGCGTCGATCCTGACGCTCGCCGAGCCGTTCCTTGCGTCCGCGCCTGACGTCTACGACTTCCACGACCAGACTATTACCGACCGCGTCAAGGCCCTCATCCCCGTCATGATTCGTGAGCGCCTTAGCCCTCCGCCCGAGGAGACCTACAGCCTTCACCGTAAGCTGAGCGGCGCCTTTCTGCTTTGTGCTAGGCTCGGCAGTCGTGTAAGGTGTCGCGAGCTATTCGAGCGCGCGCTAGAGAAGGCGGATTTTGATGTATGATAGGAATCAATTATAATTGTATACCACTCACCTCTGTATGTGTATAAGATTTTACATGGCATTATGGGACATAGGGTCGGATGGAGGATGGAGCATCGCGAGGACGGATAGAATAGCGAAAAGAAAATGGTATCATGTTTAATTGTAATAGACAAGTCGTAAGCTCATGATTATACTTCCGTAGCAAGTCTCTCGTGCCAGCCCGAACAATCACGACTCTTCTGCACCCCGTCTTGTCCAGGGCATATCCCTCCGCTCCTTCGACGCGAGCTTCTTCCTCCGGCGCTCGATGACGCGGTCGACCTCCCTGCCCTTGAGGCCCTCGAAGCGGTCCACGAGCAGCTGCTTCTTCTGCTCGCTCTTCTTGAGGTAGAAGGGCTTCTTGCCCTGCTTCACGAGCTCCTTCTCGCGGCGCCGGTGCTCCTCGAGCAGCTTGCTCTCCTTGTCGCGCTGTTTCTGCGCCTGCTTCTTGCTCTGCATGGACGCGAGCGCGCGCTTCAATTCTTCTTTGGAGTTGGCGTCCTTCGTCTTCTTGATCGTCGCCCGCAGCGTGCCCATCTCCGAGTCCCGGTACTCGTCCAGGAACGAGTACGCCCGGCGCGCGCGGTCCTCGTCCATGGGGCGCGCCGACGTGGCAGACGAGAACCGCGGGTCCCGCGCCTCGCGCTTGGGCACCGCGACTGCTTCGCGCTTGCGCGTCACGGGCCGCTTGCTTGTCTGTTCGGTCGGTGCGTGCTTGTGGGGCCGGTGCGGCTTCGGCAGTCGGGGTCTTTCTGTTGGCTTGGACTCGGGCTGGTCGTCGCTGTCGTCGCTGTCGTCCTCTTCTTCCTCCGCCGAGCGCCCCTTGCTTTTTCGTATATTAGGCAGAGATGCTTGGGCCTTAGCTAGGGCGCCGAAGGAAATTTGGGAGGCGGCGGCTGATGGGTCTTCTGTTTCTTCGTCTTCAGATGAGGAGCCAGACTATTAATATGGTAAGCATTTTGGATTATAGACTAGTGTCAGGAATCATAGTTCGTGCATACGTCGTCTTCTCCATCTTCCTCTTCTTCACTTCCTTCCTCGGACTCTTCGTTGTCATTACTCTCCTCTACCCCATCTTCATCGCTAAAGACGTTGTCGGAATCGGGCTCCGGCTCATCCTTCCTCGCTCGTACACGGCGTTGGAGATTCGGACGTGGCGCTTTCCGCTTGTTATTTGTAACGCGATTCATCTTGAGGAGGAAGAATGCCTGCGACGCTTAATGACTGCAAATTTAAAGGGAAGAATGTCAAACTCCAGCTCACAGCTCGAGGTACACGCGAAATGTAAAAAAGTGGTAGAGATAAGATTGTGAGATTTTATCGATAAGATCTTTTTTAAGGGTCTTCCAAGTCTTAGCGCACTCCCCCAGCACGTATGTCGTGAATCAGTTCATAGTAACAGCAAACAAATGATAGGAAGACTATATAAAAGCCAACTCATGAATTATAAATCATATCCTCTCTTTTGATGCGTTATACATACTTCCTTCGTGGCATTGGACTTCATCATGTTATAAAGAGCGCACACGTAGAGCCTCACTCCGGACACCATCACTATATTGCGACACGCTACTTTTCAGCATCAGCAACACAGTTGAGATCGCAAGGTGGAGTCCCCGATCACTCGACTCAACGAAAGAAACAGTCGAACCATTCAAAATCGCTACGGAAACCTGAAAAGAAATATGATCGCAGGAAGAACTTGACCATGTATAACAACGACGAGTCTGCCCCCTACAGCTATCCCTATAATTCCCACTTCAACGAGATCACGCCCGCATTCGTCCCGTCACCCTACCAAGGCGGCGGCCCATCTCAGTTGCAACACCTGGCGCCCACGCCCCCTGGCGTCGCGCCCACCAACTATCCATACAACTACGCGTATCAATACGCACAGTCCAACACACCCTACCCCAGCCAGCCGCAAGGGCCCTTTACTCCCGACATGACGAACAAGAACAACAAGGAAAAGGGCGTCAAGAGAAAGTCCAAGCCAGAGGCGCCAGAACGAGACCCGAAGGTCCAGCCGTCGGCAGAGTCAGGCGGCGTCCCGGACCCGACGCCGGCGTACCTGCGGCGCGCGTCGCTCCCACCGTTCACGCTCCCGCACCACCGCAAGATCCTCGTGGTCATCGACCTGAACGGCACGGTGCTGTACCGGCCGAACCGGCGGCACAACCCGACGGGGTTCGTGGAGCGGGCGCACGCGCGCGCCTTCCTGCGCTACTGCATCGAGACGTTCCTCGTGGTCATCTGGTCATCGGCGACGCCGCGCAACGTGCACCGCATGTGCGAACAGCTACTTATCCCCGAACAGCGCGCGTGCGTCGTCGCGATCTGGGGCCGCGACCGCTTTGGGCTAGCCCCCAAAGACTACGAGGACCGCGTCGTCTGCTACAAGCGGCTGACGACGCTGTGGGCCGACCCGACCATCCAGGCCAGCCACCCCGAGGCCGCACAGGGGAAAGGCTGGGACCAGAGCAACACGCTGCTTATCGACGACACGATCGAGAAGGCCCGCGCCGAGCCGTATAACCTCGTCGAGGTGCCCGAGTTCGCGGGCGAGACCGACGAGAGGGGCGATGTGCTCGCGCAGGTCCATGATTATATTAATACCTGCGCGCTGCAGACCGATATTAGCGCGTATATCCGCACGCACCCGTTTCGCGCCGACCCGGACCATGTTCTACATCCCCACGACGACACGCCGGCGCGGGAGGAGGCCGTGGGCCCTGCATATGAAGACTTATATTAACGAAAAAAGGGGAAGCGGGGTTATATTAGGTCGAGGTTGTCGTGGTTATGTCTATTTACTCTAGGTGTCAGGGATAATAGGAAATGACGAGTGGAAATGACAGGGGAGGAGAAAGGAAGAGGAAAAAATACGATGAGAGGGTTACATAATGATGCTCTAGATGGATGACGGCTTTTGTTTTGATACCCCAGCTTTCTGTGTCGACCTGTTTTATAGATGACGGATGGGTATAATAGAGTATAGATGAAAGGACTGTAAGATTAGGTACTTGTCAGAACTAACGCTTTGGAAGCATGGTAGTTATTTGTCAAGTTGCTAAATGATACCTTACCTGAAGATATCTAACTTTTGACCTGACAATAAGTAAAATTTCGCCAGTTGAGCCTGTTAGCTGGCAGGTACGTAACTAACCTATTGGTAGCTTCTATGTTACTCAGATCTAGAAATAATAAGATGTAACTCCATCGTGGTGATGATGGTAAAACTTTTTCTGGAGATGATTTGGTATATATTGAGCGTAGCTAAAAGGCAACATCATCTGGCCAGGGCAAAAAGGAAATGTAAAGACATCAGCATACGCCAGGACCCGAACCTGGAACCATGAGATTCTCATCTCACGCTCTTACCACTTGAGCTACATACGCCTTGGGGTCGATGAACGCATCGAGTTGAAAGGTTATTCTTATCCTCATATAAATATACCTACAATACTTCTAAAAGTCAGATCGCCGTCCCCCTTTCTCCCATTCTATTAATCCTTAACCAGCCTCCCTCTTTTTCCTCGGACCCAAGCCTGTGTCCGGCCTATACATCTATGTGGACGACTAACCACTTCACATAAAACCCGTAAAACCTCCCCAAGAAACCCAATATAACACCCCAACAATTCCGTCGTAGTGGTGATGATGATACTCTTTCCAGAGATGATTAGGTATATACCAAACGTAGCCAAAGGTAACATCATCTGTTCAGGGCAAAACGAAAATAAAAAGATATCAACATGCGCCAGGACTCGAACCTGGAACCTCGAGACTCTACTCTCACGCTCTTACCACTTGAGCTACGCATACCTCCACTTGCATTTGCGGCCGCGTTCTTCATCGTTGTCGGGAGGCTGCTACTACCTTTAATATAGATATGGCTCCTATACCTCTAAAAGTCAAGTTGCCTCCCCCCTGTTCTCATTCTTTATATCCTTGTCCGAGCCTCCCCCTTTTAGCCAGCCGTATCTATACCCAAGCCTATGCACAATCTATACATCTATGTAGACCGCTAACCACTTCACATGAAACCCGTAAGAAACCTCAGTATAACACCCAGCACATGCTACCCGCCCACTCACGCCCCAAACACAACCTTCAACACCTTAAGCGCCTGCTCATTCGCCGTAAACAGTATCCCACCCGCCATTACCGTCCTCCCCAGCCTCATCACCGTCCCGCGCCAGAACCCTCTCATCCCATCCTCCGCGAATATCGTCCTCACGCACTCGAGCGTGCCCACGGCCCGCGCCTGCTGCGCTTTGGTCTTCACCGTATCGAACGGCTGCGTCGCGAGCGTCGTCAGCGTGCCTGCGAGCGCGCCGTTCGCAAAGCTCGTCGCCACGTTATCGACGACCCAGCCGCGCGCCCGCTGCCAGTCCTTGAGCGCGGCGTACGAACCCAATCTAAAACCCGTGGTTCCGACCTGCTTTAGCGTCGTCGTCACGTACCCGCGGTACAGCGCGCGCCGCAGCCCCTGTTCCTGGTAGAGCAGCTGGACGCAGTGGAAGGGCGAGTGGAAGCGTTTAGAATGGCGGGCGTCGTCGATGAGGGCCGTCTTGATGCGCTCAGAGGGTGTTACGATGACGGTGGATGCTACGACGCCGGTCAGCATCCCGGACCCGATGGATTGGGCCGTGCTAGACCGGTGTGTGCTCAGGTCTTCGAAGAGAGCCCGGATGCTGTCGAAGGCTACGAAGCGCACTGCGTCTTTGCCGACGGAGCCCTGCGGCGTGTGTCAGCGACATGGCGTCTGTACGGGATGTACGTAACATCTGAACATATGATGTGGTGGAGCGCGTGGGGGTTGATGGGTAGGTAGGTGAAGTAGAGGGTACAACGTGAGTAGGTAGTCAGGTAGTCTACGTTAGGAGAGACAGCGGATCGGGCCGCCTGTGGGCAAGAGCCGTAGGCGAAGTTACATGCAAGGCACGCAAGGGATGGGGACGCAGGCTTGTTCCATCCGCAGGGGCCGAATCAAACATCAAGTGTTTCTTCTCAAAATTCGGGTAGCGGTAGTCTACTAGGACTGGAAATATGCATGCGCCCATTGGTAGAAAAGGAGAGAGAGAAAATGCCTTGTCTTTCCTCGTATGGCTAGTCCATCCCTGCCCGCGGGCTGCTCAATCGAGTAGGAGATGCGCGGCTGTCCTGAGGCGTAGCTGTATACTACACACACATACATGAACTGACACATACATATGCAAGCGTATGTAGGCAGTCGACGATCATTCTGTCTATCGGGCCGCACCGGGGAGACCCCCCTTAGCAAGCAAGCAAGCATCCTCGACGCGGTACTGACGTCGAGTCACCTATCCGACTCGAGCGCATATACCTCACCCACCACCGCGGGACGTTTCCATGGGAAGCAAGGCAAGGCCATGGGAGAAAAGGGAGCCGCTTGAGCTCGTAGACAGGTACGACAGTGCGGAAAGGAGAGGCAGGGGGGAAGCAGATGCCAAAAGCAAAGTATCAGATACCGAAACGAAACGTATATATCACATACCACGATCATAGTGGAACATCCCTTATACAGGGCGCGCAGTCCTTCCTCGCGCGCGACCTTGGCTACCACGTAGAAAGGATTTCGCACGCCCTCGTGTCCGTACAGCTGCACGCGCGTCTTGGCGAACTCGAAGGGATAAGTGCAAGCGGCCTCGACGCCTCCGGCTATCCCGCCGGCCGCCAGCGCCATCAACGGCGAGGCCTTCTGGTCCGCGTCCGCAACCATACTTCCTCCTTTCCTCCCTCGCGCACTTGCTTCCTCGTGCGGTCTCTGATGCCCTATTTGACCGGTTCTTCGTTGAAATGTATGGATTATATAATTTATAAATTAATAGGGGCGTATGTAGTACCGGTAAATGTATGCGAACTCGGCTAACTAACTGGCGCGTCAAATATAATGATGTGCTATGCAATATGTGTGGGGATATGTATACACACAGACATATATGTATGTACGATGCGAGACGCAACGTTGATCAAATCAAAAGTTGATATTAGAGGTAGAAAACAGAAATACGTTTGCAAGGAAGAATTATGACGTTGGTTGTTGGTTAGCAAATCCACATGCAAAAGACAAAGCCAAGATGTAAGCTCCGGTAGTAGATTCACGGGGGGCGGATCGGCATCCGGAGAGCCGGCCAAACACTTGGAAATGCTGGCTGTTACTCTACCAAGGTCCAAGGTAAAAATCCATCGGTTCCTCCCTTGGTTCTTCCCCTAACCGAGAAAAGATGGCCCCCCACCTCTCCCACCTGAAGATCTACCTAGTACCTTTGTGGGGCGTGTCGCGAGGCGCGGCTCTTCGAAGGGGTCGGTGGTCGGGGGTCGGGGTCATGTCGGCGTCGCACATAATATCATCGTATAAATTATAGGCCTGTCATGTTCACGTATACCTACGGTTTATAGCTATGTGTTGTCATCTAAGCATATCATGCTCAGGGATATCGACATGTACACAGCGCAGGGTTATTGACATGTACATATACACTCTTATCAGTCCTGGTACATCGCATCGGTTATATTTCATGATGCGCTTTCTAAACAGGTACTGGAAGTTTCCAAGTTGAGCCTGGATTTGTTCACGTAATGCCTCACGGATTCTTCTCGTTAACTATTCGCTGGCTGGTGGCGTAACCTAGTCACACAACCATGCCTTTAATGCCTACGAGTACATTCCAGCCTTCTAGCGCCGCTAGGAAGAGTATTAACTGCTCCATGTTTGTACAACCAGGAAGAGCGTACTCGCCGTCGAACTCCATCCATAGTCCGCGCCAGGACGTAAAGAACGCCTTCTAGACTATACTATGATGAGGAGATACTCACATAGGCCCAATGTTTATCCATGACATAGCAATTGCCATGTCTATTAGGAACATTGGTCAGAGTAACCACGAAACGCAGCAAGTAGCTAGGTAAGCTATCGTTAGTAGAAGTAATGCTTTTCAGTGACCGTAACATCGAAAGCCCGAATAATCCGAATAGGAAACCGGTCTGGTTCGTCAATATGCGGGGCCGTGGCCTTGATGATCCCACTCGGCATTCATGTTATCTGCCTGGCCGACATCGGTACCCCAGTCGAGCTTTTCCAGCTCGCGCTTGAAGAAGTCCTGCTCGTTCCGCAGCTGCTCTCTGATGTCCGCCGCCATCTGGTCGGGATATCTTCTCATGTTGAACCAATGCGTCAAGCTTCGGAGGGCCTGCTCCAGTGGCAGCGCCTCCTCTACCTCGGCGTCTACGTCGCTGCCTGCCAGCCACTCGTCCCGGAGCTCTGGGCGGCAGTGCAGGTATATCGCGGTGATAACGCGCATGTTGCTCTGTCGCCACTTACGGCCGCAGTAAGGAACCTGGTTCTTGAAAAGCTTGAGCGTGTACAGTCGCAGCTCGTTCTGCGGCACCTTGAGAGATTTGCGTATGATGTTAGATGACTTATACTGCACCAGTAGCAAATTGCGATGGGCCTTGTTCTTGCAGATTTTCTGCATGATTCGCAGATAGTTGATCAGGGCAAAGAAATTGCGCCGCGAGAAGTCGGTGATTGGCTCCTTTGGCAGAGGGTTCACTGGATAGCCCAATTCGTCTACCTCAGGACGAGCGGGGATTTGACCCTCAGTCTTGATCGCAGATTCACTACCCTCAGCGGCCACTTCTTCGGGCGATCTTCGACGTTTGATAGGCGGTGGCGCCGCATCGTCCTCGCTTTCTTCCTCTGGGCCTTCAATTTCCGTGGGCTCCACTTGCACCTTTTCGGCGGGATGGGCATTGATACAAAACTGGAAGAAACTTGGACATGTTAGACAAGACTACCATGTGATGGCGGGGCATTTACCTGTTTTCCAGGCGGTCTGTCTTGCTATCCACCACCTGCTGGACGTCCTGATGCGCAAATAGCTTAAGAACTAAAGGAAGATAATTAGAATCCAATAGTAGCTGTGCTAAGTATTCAAATTTCAGAATGTCTGGTCACACCGTCAGCAAATTTTACCGTCCAAGAAGTTCGGGTTACCTACGCGAGATCTTGAGCCATTTCATGAGTAGGAGAATGATACCCGTGGCTGCTTTCGATTCGATCTCTCTACCCCTCGTAGCATCCAACTCTTCTAGCGAGAGCTCGGTACCATCTTGGTTTGCCGAGCTGTGAGTCCCCATAGAGTTGTCCTGCGATCTGTTGGCAGCAGGGCCACCATTAACGCGGGGCTGGTTAACGCCAGCGACTGCCGACTGCTGCTGGCTATTAGCGGGCAGGGCAATGCATGCGGTGACATTCAGCAATACGCCCTTCATCAGGACAATGACCAAGGACTGCAGTTGCGGTAAAGCAGCGGCCTGCCAATAATCAGTTAGTAATGATCGATCGGTACTACTACAAAGTCACTCACGTAGAATGTTTCGACAGCTTCCAACCGCCGCTTCACCTGTGGATTGATATCCCGGTTGGGACCATAGTCAATCTCAGCTCCCCGGGCCTTCCGTTCTCTCTTTTCGATGACTTCGAGAATCTTGTCGTCATCAGCATCATCATCGAGAGCCAACGAGTCCAGATCTAGATCTAATTCTTGAATGTCGTCATCAGACGGGTCATACCCTCTCTCGAACTTCTGAAATTTCTCGCGTTCTTCCCATAGCTGCCTCGTGGCCCGGGTCATCCGCACCCGTCTTGAGAACAACTCGCCAGCTTCAAGGATAGACGCAGGCACGTCGCTGCCTTCCCACCTGCGCCCGACGAGGAAATCTTGAAGACCAGCCGCCCCCTTGCCACCTGCGCTATTGCTGGTGGCATCTAACGGTGGATACATAAACGGAAAATTCTGGTTCGTTTGGTAGTTCTGTTTCTTGCCTCCTTTGCCTCCGACTGCAGGGGAGGGTGGAGGCGATGGTGCTGGGGTCGCGATGTGAACAGGCTGATGTAGAATCGATGCGCCTCCACTCTGTGTACCTGGAGGTACTGGAAGTATACCGTTCGAGCCATTGTTTCTCGTAGGATGATTGGGTAATGGAGGCAGAAGCGAGGTATTATCTGCCTCTAGGGGTATCGCTGGTTGAGGGGGTACGTATGCTGGGTATTTCGAGGTGATCTCTTGTCGGAAGACGTGATAATCCAGCGGTGAGGCCGTAATCAAATCTTTCTCCTTATCGTCTGTGGGCGTTTCTCTAAGAGCTAATTTGGTATCTTCAATCTCCTTGGTCCCGCCGAATTCTAAAAGGATTGACTTCCATAAGAGCAAGAGTGACTACCAAGAGTTAGCAAAGCATAAGAACGCTTTGGGAATTTGAGTACCTGAGCAACAGGTATCACGTTTACTTCTTGCCATCGGAGCTTGGCAGAAGCCGTGAGCATAAACGTTGTCAAATGAGGTTCGAGTTTCACTGTAGCTCTTAGCTAAATATCCAACGAGTACACCTATATTGCAGTACTTACAAAGTTCGTCGCGCACCATACCCATACTATCCGGGTAAGTCAACGTTTCTTGTATAGTGAAATACATAATAGTCATTAAGTTCATAAGTTCATCTTGAGCCTCCGTCAAACTGTTGCCTTGCGGCCTGAGAGTTTCGTCCACCCTACGAGATCGTGAGAACAATGCAATATGCAAGAGAAAAAGGACAGCATACCATAATCGTTCGTATGTACTACGCAAGGCTGCCCATATAACAGGAATGCCACCCAGCTTGGCGATTAGCTCCACACCAGAATGAATCGCAGTGAGCTGGGAAGCTGTAGCAGCGCTACGAGGGTTCGGCTTATCGATAGGAGGAGAACCAGCAGTCTCAGCCCATCGGCCCAAGACGATATATGTAAGTCTTCCTATCGCAGCACCGCGAGGAGTGGCGTCGCTAGCTTTGACTCCATCGAGAGCCTGCCAAATAAATTTGTCTTGGATTTTATCGTCTGCCTGATCCCACGTAATTTCATCTTGCCTTGCTGCAAAGTCGTGCTCCCATTGCGAGTCGAATGCTTCCCGAGCGCAGTTCAGACGATGCCATTGCCAAGATTGGTAGACGAACCACTCGTCAATCTCTTCTTCATGCGAACCCTCATCCGAATATTCGAAGTCGTACGCGATAGCTTCAGACCTAGGAAACTCAGATACGATACGTCGCAGCTGTGCCAGTGAGAGCGAATCGGGCGGCTGATTGTTACTCGGCTGAGGTTGGGCGGGCGGGTTAGGTTGGCTCGAGTTTCGCTGCAGGGCAGGTCGCACAGGTTGCTGACGGATTGGTGCCGTGCTTGTCGTTGCGGTTCCAGGTCCTACATCAGCGATACCAGTATCTGTTACGTCCACCAGGGTTTTGGCCGCATCAGAGCCGTCGTCGGCAGCTCTTGACGACCACAGCGAATTCATCGTGTCTCAACGCGTTGCGGGGCTCGGGACGCGGTGTCAGTGTCGTCTTAAGGGTACATAGTGGTGGATAGATCGTAAACAACCGCGCATATCTCCCTAAAAATAAGTGGTAAGGAGTAACCTGACGGAAACAGAGGCACTATTTTGCATCAGTCGAACGCCGTAGCACAGAATATTTAGATTCAATGTCGGCGAACACGCGCAAACAGGGAGTGGGTAGGTTGAAAGTTCAAGGGGGTGCCTTATCAAGTATTGGTGGCTTGCCTCGGCAGTAAGATAAGGTTGTGGCGCGAGCTCGAATGCTGCATAATTCGCTTAAGTGTCACCTTGGTATCAGATCAGATCATATTCTCAGATTTATCTACAATCGGCGACAATTAGGTAGGTATTATATTGACAATAATGTACGTAGATCACCCTAATCATTTCCCTGGTTCGGACTACTCTCCCTACTACTTGGCTCAGAAGCTGCGTTTCCATTCGTGCCTTGCTTCTTTTCCCGCTCTTTAGCTCTTCGCTTCAGCTTCTTCTGCCGATTAAGTCTCTTTTTCTTCTCCTTTAAATGTTCCTCTTTATCAACTGCCTGCCGTTTCGCAGCCTCCTCCTCTTCCTTCTTCACCTTCTCTCGAACCCTCAGAATTATCCTTCTTTTCTTGCCCGGTCTCTTATTCCTGACTTCAGCAATTAAGTCATCATTGCTGGGACTCTTTGGGGCTCCCCTTCGCTTATTGGTAGTGATGGTGATAGTCGTCACTTTCCACGGCTTTTCAAGACCCCAACGCCTCTTCCCTGCATCCTGCAGAAGATAGTCTGCACTCACAGCAGCCCTCTTCAATTCGTCGACAACTTTGGAAGACGGCTCTTCGGCCAAATAATATGACATGGGCCGTTTAGCGATGAAGCCGCCGTCACCCTTGCCTAATTTTTCATCTTGAGGTCCGAGCACTACTTTGCGTGATAGGTCTTCGTCTCGAAATAACCGAAATGTGAATGCCTCTTCTCCGGTCTCTTCAACATCCCTATCGTTTGCTAGATTTCTGCTTGCGCCTGCGTCTCCCGTATGAGATTCGGTACTTTCAGGGTCTTGGCGCGTTTCAATTCCATCTTCCGCAAAGCTGAAATTTAATAGTCCAGAAAGCTGCTCATTCAATTTTTGCTGCAGAGAGGGATCGGGTTGATCAGCCTCTGCGCTCTCTTCATCAGAGGCGGAGTTATACAAATCCTCCCGCCGAACTCTTTAATCACTATTATTAGAGGCAAATCAATTAAAACTCAGCTAAGGACTTACATACTGTTTAGCGTCTGGCAACTCGAACATGATGTTATCTTATGCGTGTGGTTGAGCCAAGGGTATTAAGATGACCTGGAATGCGGCAGGATTTCATGAAAAAGGCGTTGTTCCTTCAAGCTTTGACCACATAAGCACGGAAAGTTTAGTGGGCGGTTAGTGGAGTGTGGGGGTATTCCTTCAGCCACAGACAACAAATAGCGCTTGTGTTTCGGTTCGTCTCTCCTCTCTCATTCGACCCGACACTCTGGAACATGGCTTTTCTTAGCGCAATCCTGTCGCTACCCTCCAGCCAGTCAAGACTCAGGCCGTGCACGCAAACTATACGTTGTAGATCATACTCTTGTATCACCTGGGCACCTGGGCACCTTTGGAGATAGACACTAGCTAGTTGTACCGCATTAGTCACCTGTCTCACGCAAGGAGGAAACTTACGTGCGTAGGGGTAGCAAATAGTAAAGGATAAAAGAAAAAAATACCGAAGCGGCTACCCACAGGTTCTGACGCGGCTAAGCAGGCGGTCCGAGATATAAGGAGCTGACTAGACCAACTCTCCCTTAGTTCTCTCTTTCACTCTTATTTTTCTCAGTCATCGGTTTAAGCTTATTTCGATGATGACGGCTTATGCACTCGCCACCTCTCTTCGTATCACACAGTTGCTACACAGTAATATGTAAGCATGTTGCAACAACCTTAAAGAAACTCCGCCGTCGAGTTCTATTCTATCACGACTCATCATCTTCTGTATACCAATATTTACTAGACCGTGGACCCTCATGATAGTCCGCTAAATACTAGCACGGACCAATAGTCCAAACTAGAAGGTGATAGTCCCTATAACTGGTAAATGAAAAGCTTCAGCTGGGACGGGCGGATACCGTTAGTCTAGCATAAACCCTGGTAGCTGAAAGCTGAAAAATAGGTCTTAAAGACATTTTTGCATGTCTATATCAAGACTGTAAGTCCTCTGTCTAATCAAGCAGTTTACTAAAATACACGCCGGTGGTAATTCTTCCCATAGGAATCACTCCCGGACAACATGAAAATTTCATCTCTCAAGTATTTCATCCTATCAATTCGTCCTTTCACTTTATACAACGTATCCGTCGTTTCCGCGGAGTTTCATGGCTTCTGGTAAGCCGCCGAGGGGCACGAATATCGCGCCTAGGGGCCGCGTATAACGTCACCTCGAAGGGGAGTCGGCCTTCCACATATCTCTTTATCCAAGTCACACTTTTTCTCTTTTTTCTCGACCAGAAGATGCGATCGTCTCGGGCGGAGAGTAAAAGGTTATATGCAGATTTTCGGAACGAATATCGATATAATAATATTGGGGGGTAGGATGCGATGCTGCTTTCCCATCTCCACCGCTTTAACTTTCAATGAAAAAAAGAACCATGAGAATCGAGGAACAAATTAACCACTCCAGCAAATTTCCCTTGCCTACAGTTATCACACAAAGATGAGTTTCCAAGATCGCTAAACAGATAATAACAACGTTGGCCGCCTTTGCTCTTCGCTTTGCTCCAGATTCGTGTATAACGAGGTAAAACGACGACGACGTGGTACTGTACGGGTGGGTAAATGATACGAACGATGGGGGGGATATCGAGATAAAATATAGCAGCAAAAAAAAAAAAGGATGGATCTCCAACTCGAGGAAAAAACTTCGATGAACAGCTTAGGAGACACAGGAACAAGAAAACCCAAAAACTCCGGAGATCTCAATGCCTAACCCTCGTCTCTGTGCGTGGCTTGTGTTCGAGTTGCGTATGCTATAACGTGTCTCCAAACAAGATGGGCGGGAAAAAGAGGACCGCGCTCGCTGTTAGCGAAACGAATGAGTATCGATATGAGGAAAAGACCACCAGATACACGACCAGACAGACCACGAAAACCACGACGGGTAGTGGTTTGCTTCTTTCCGCCTTCCGCCACGGTTACAGCACGGAGACCCATCTGTCCCATCTCTTACTCCTCCTCTGCCCCCTTTCACCACTCTCCTTTCTTCACTTAGCCCTTATACAACAAGTCCTTCGTAAGGGATGGGATGCGAGGATTCCGAAAAAACAGCTTTTTGGACCCTTTTTTTCTCTTATTCCACTACACATGATATCCATCCGCGGGAAAAAAAAGGAGAAACAGAAAAAATGAAGCTTTCATTAAAAATACTATACAGGCGACATATTTGTCGCGCCTTTTTGTTGCTATATCGCAACGGGATCACCCCTTTTTTTCAGGGTCGTCCCGCTCATTTCCTCTTACCCACTCGCGTATATGGTAGTGGTGGGTGGGTATTGGGAATCATTCATGTTTCATCGATTCGTTTTTTCTTTTTCACCCTCTCATACTGGGTATGGGTATGTTTACGAGGGACTCCACGAGTAGTGGTTCAGTGTCGAGGCGTAGCTCCCCGGCGGCGGCGGGTGGTCGCTCTTCCCCGGGTATGCGTACGGCCGGCTGCTCTCGCTGCCGGCTCCGCCGCTGTTGTGGTAGGAGTGCACGGTGGCGCTGCTCGGCTCGCCCGCCGTCGTGGTCCAAGACGTCGTGGGCGGGTAGTAGTCGCGCGGTGGCGGCTGCTGGGACTGTTGCTGGGACTGCTGTTGCTGCTGGTGACCGCCTGCTGAAGATGGGGCACCGGCGCTCGAAGGGCCCCCGGCACCCTGGCCGCCCGCGCTCTCGGCGCTGTACGAGGACGCCGAGTTCAGCTCGTTAGAGCCGCTATTAACGGGTACGTACGAGGACGGCCCGTATCGGTACTCGGAGGTGTCGTTGCTGTTGCCGATGGAGCTAGAGCTCGGCACCGACTGGTGGCTGCCGTGGCGCGGGCTCTTAGCCGGCCGCGGGTTCGAGTCGACGTACCGCGGCACGCTAAGGTTGCCGTGGTCCGAGCTGCCCATGGATGTCGTCGTCACGGATAGCTGCGGTGGCGCCGAGGTCCCCTGGACGTACGCGTACTGCGTCCGGATTGAGGGCGGCTGCTGTTCCGTCGCCGCTAAGGAAAGCTGCATCGAGGGCATCGACGTCTGCATGGGCATCTCCTGTGGCTCCTGCGTGTAGTTCGACGCCCCCGAGAGCGGCATCTTCTGGTACGAGTCGGCGGGTATACTCGCCGGCGGATAGCTGGCGGTTGCTGATGCTGGCATCCCTGATAGGGGCAACTGGCTCGGAGGGTTCCAACTAGGATACGAACTTGAAAATTTCTGTCAGCCTTGATCTCTATGAAGTGGGAAAACGGGGAGCGGGTCGTTCGATTTCGTCTTTTCTCTCTTCTCACATCACGTCGTCGTCTTGGGGGTTAAAAGATTACAGAGCCGTTTTGAGGCGTCTCCAAGGCTGGATAAAAAGGAGACCTACTTGGACCTCATCGTCATCGGGCTGCCCGGGAGCTTCGATGCGTTGAAAGTGAACGCCGTCCTCGGCAGTTCCAGATTCAGTCCCCGCAGCTTGGGGTCCTGCGGCTTCACCGACAGCGGGCCCGCAACGATACCCAATCCCGTCTCGACCAGCGCCTGCCCTCTCGAGCCGGCACTTGATCCCAGGAGGGGAATCTCCTTGCGGGCCTGGAAATTCCGCGGACTTCGTCCACGCACCACGATTGGTGCTGTTGTGGATTCCGTTAGGACCACTTTGGACCCGTTCGCTAATGTTCCCACCACCTTCAGGTGCAACACGAAGTGCTGCTGAAGCTCTTTCCGTCTGCCGTTATTCGCTGTTGCTCTGCAAAACACGTGTTAATACGAAGATCTTGTCGAACCACAGCCCTGCGCCTCAGGAAAGGGGAGGTAAATAGATCCAACTAGGGGGTTCCTACATTCTAAACTGCAACCTCCTCCATCCGATCGGGTAGACGGCGTACTCGCCATCCGCCTCCTGTCCATCATCTGGGAACGGGATCAGCGGTAGCGACGGGGGTTCCTGATCTGGGGTCTGTGGTAGTTCCGGCGAGTTCGGCGGCGGGGTCTTCCAGGGGATGACGATGAGTCGAACGGGGTGTCCGTCCACGGACTCAATGGCCGAGATGGTCACTTCCGTGCTGTTCACGGGCACGGTCTCGCCCGTCTCAGGCAGGATTACCGAGAGCTGGCCCCGCGGCGTGATGAGCGAGCCGCTGATCTGGAACAGATTCCTCCGGTAGCACGTCAGCTCCGGCTGCAGGATCGCGCCGTCGGTCGTGCTCGACGGCATCTCCGACAGGAAGAACATGCCGTGCAGCTGCGCGGACAGCTCGAGCTGCTGCATGCGCCCGTGCTGGTCCACGATGGTATGCTTGTCCTGGACTCTCCGGAAGGAGAGCAGCTTGTGGTCATGATTAACGGTAAGTTTGGACCCGTCGTCTCTCAGATCCTGCACGATCTCCTGATAGGGCGGGTGCTCTCCGGGCTGGTGCGGCCTCTTGAGGTTAGGGAAGCTGTGATGTTGCGTTAATGAAGGCTGGGGATATCTGTCAAATCCGTCGGACTCCTCCTGTGGGTATCGTGGGTACGGGTACGGGTGGTCGATGGTCGGGTGGCTGCTTCGTGGCCGTCCCTGGTGCTGTGACGATGTCGTCGAGGGGTGCGAAAGATTCGACTCCATGGTGTTGGGGAATCGAGTTGATAAGGACACCGGACCACCGCCATAGTTCGACCAAAGACTACTATGCGCTGGCTCCGGCTTCAACTCTGCCATGGTCGCCGTCAAAGTCGTTGTGGCTGACATGGGAAACCTGATCGTCCCAGCCTGCTCCCAAGACCTCTCCTCGCGCGCCGCCGGCGATTCAACCAAACACCACTTCCTTTTTTCTCTTTCCTGACTTTTTTTATTAATCCCCCTCTCTAGACAAGCAAGTTCGTTTCTTGCTTAGAACATCAGACCCACGTTCAAATTATGGCTTAAACTGATGTTCCAACTACTAGTATCGCCAAGTCCAGATTCTTTTGTTGAGAGGTAAAACACCTTGATGGGGAAGTAGAAAAAGGTGTTTCCTCGTAAGGGTAGGTGAAGTCAGAATAAAGTGAACGTTGAAAGAAGGTGAGGTTGCAGGCCGAAGTGTACTTGTATGGGATGGAACGGGATACGGTAGGATAGATGTTGCCTCTGAGGGGACTGTTTTGTGCAGAAGACGGCATTATCCACTACCCTGGGGGGCACGTTTAACGGTTGACGGGTCCTAGCCAAGCGGAGGTGGTCCAGGTCCAGGTCCAAAGACAGTCAATGAGAGAGCAAGACGCGACTTGGGGGTCTGGTACAGAGACTTTTAGTACAACTGACATGGATTTTAGAGTACAGTGCATGCAGCCCGACTGGGAAGGAGAACGGAGCTAATGGCGATCTGGCTGGGGGAAGATACAGGGCTTCGCAAGTTCTGGCCGGGACTTGGTTGATAGGCTCAGGGCATTATCGACAGCGGCTCGTTTTTTATCCCCAGACCATGAAAAGCCAAGCTATCGAGAGAACGGAAGAAGAAAAAGACATACGACGAAACTAGATCCTATCTTACCTTTTCACGTGTACGAGGCCATTGAGGTAAGCTGGCTAACCCTCGCGGCTGCAGAAAGGGTCTTTATACGGTCAGAACTTTACTATGTAAAAAAGACAGAGAGAGCGAGCTGAGAATATGATCGATAAGTTACAGGTGCAGGCTAGCTAGATTGTACTGTACTGGGCAATACATTTGGACGGCAGACTTGCCCCATAATAACTTTCATCTGTCTGCCGACCTTGGACAAGGGGGCCAAAAGGTATGGTACATTGTTCCGCGTACTATGTACCCTCCTCCAACATCCACCGGCAAACGGGCCTGGCCACTGTGGATGAACATGACGGCAAAGGCATTTATTTCTCCTCTGGAGGCGTGCGCGTTTGTGGTGGATGGAGGGGGTACGGAGTAGGCAGGTAGAGATGTAGAGCATGGATCATATGGAGGCACGGGGGTCCTATCGACAAGAAGCTAGCTAAGAGAGAGAGAAACAGACACAGAAAAAGAGAGCCATTCAAGATAGCCCCTTGCCAAAATAAAAAAGCCCCTCCACGCAGCTCCGTCTATCCAATGCTGGCCCTGGCCCCCAACAGGGAGGTCAGTGATTAGTTAGGAAATCCTCCGACGGCTTTTGCTAGGTACGTAGACGAGGTAGAGTAGGGGGGCCCGCTATTTTCTAGAAAGACCGTTGGACATATCCGCCGACGAAGAGCCAGAAGGGAAAGGCGCGAAATGGGCATGGGGTGCGAGCAGGGGGCGGGAGGTGGTGGCATTCATTACGGTACAGTAAAATATCGGTTCACGAGATTGCGTCTCTGGCGAGGCGACCAGGGGGGCGTGGCGGGGATCCAGTAAGCTCGCTTCGCAAAAGGCGCACATAAGTTGATGGTACCCTTGTAGCAACAGGGCCGTTATGTATGTACTCGTACCTCTTCTAATCTATCACCTTTTCCCCCCATTATCTACCAATGTCGAGAGAGAGGAGGCTGCTAACGAGTTCGCCGCCTTGTTAATAGCAGACTCCCTGATATAGGGAATGATATGATAGCTCCTCGGCCCACGAACCGAAACTGGAGATGAAAAGGCAATAGAGTGAAAGACGATGCCAATATCAAGGAATTTCGCTTGCATGTCCCATTATCTTTTTTACCTGGCGGCTTTACTGCGAGATAGACCCGAGATGAAGCATGTTTAACTGTCGAATTGTCATGGAGGAAGAGGTAGAAGTGTGGGCCGAGTGCAGATGAGAGAATGCAATAGCTGTCATGGCGATTTTCTGTTATGGAAGAAAGAAAAGGAGATGATGGGAATTGGAGTTGAGTTTTGACGCACGGAGGCAACAATGCGATGAGCTGAATGAAGATATTTACCATATACGATCTCTCTCACGAGTCCTTTGACACATGCTTTGACATGTAAATATTGGCAAAGGCGAGTGGCGTAGTTCTAGGTTCCTGAAAATGCGGAGGATAACAGCAATACAGATCACGACGTATTCAGCACATTCCCGATTTGGATCAGCGTGCCTAGCAATGAGATCCACTGCTGGACCAGCCCGGCACGCCACTTCGGAGGGCCATGTAAGCTTTTGGAGGGTACCACAGCATTTCGATATGTACTAGTAGGACTGGGTAAGAGCTGGAGTACCCAGCATGGGCATATCAATGGGGAGAACTTCGCCCCCAAATGTACATACCTGATGTAGGATAACACAGCATTGCATTTTTTTTTTTTTTCTTTCAGTCAAGCATCCCACGATTGGTA
The DNA here is from genome assembly GCA_028571165.1 of Hypoxylon perforatum. Classification (NCBI taxonomy): domain Eukaryota; kingdom Fungi; phylum Ascomycota; class Sordariomycetes; order Xylariales; family Hypoxylaceae; genus Hypoxylon; species Hypoxylon perforatum. The sequence goes on along the minus strand of JAOXNQ010000003.1, from coordinate 3,591,300 downwards.
CTCGGCGTAACAGCCGCATCCTTATTACGAAAAGGTATGGAGCTCCTGTCTCGAACAGCAAACCAAAACCCCTGATTGGAGGAACTTGGGTTGATCAGAAGGAAGCGATATGCTGAGAGAACGGCCACTTATGCCGGCACTAATAAAGAGCTGCAGAATCATGACCAAAATGCGCCCGCCGGCTTACTCAAGCCATGTCTGGTATGTACGTTATGTGCTACAATACCTACAATACAACGCCCGCGCCCTATCGAATTTCTTTTCGAGGAGCTGTCGCTTGCGGGTTGTGGTTCGCGATCGCCTCTCATTCGACGGCCGGGGTCTTGTAATTGGGTGTGTATGTGTCAATGTGAGTTGCGGGAGTGGTGTGGAGAGTGCTATGTGTGTTTCTAAAATAGAATAAGCCCGCTATGGTGATTTTCCTTCTCTTCTCACACGCGAAGCGATGCAGGTGATATCGATTCCCAATGTGACGAGCTAGCAGCCGCCCTCCTTTAAGCTTCTTATTACCTGCTGCACAGTGGCACAATGGCGAATGCAAGAACCAGAACCGGCAAGATATTACACGAGCTGTAGGCACAAAAAGAGGCTGCGTTCGGGGCTTGGAGATATTAACTGACCCTCCCCCTTAGCGCCTGGTTTCTTCGTTTGCCTAATCTGTCAATGATGATATAACCATAGCTATAAGTCGGTAAATATGTGTTATATATCAACATGGTCATGGTCATGGCCTGCTTCCTATGCCTAACCTAAGGGCAGATAGACGACGGAGCTGTCAAAAGGGAAAGGACCAGGTTCTCGCGAAAATTGAAGCCGGTAGATGGCCGCTAGATAACTGGCGTTAAGGTCGATTTAGGTAATTAAGTCATGATAAGCTAGCCTTGTCGGTCTATCCTCCACAAAACACAACTGGGACTAGGCCTGGCCCTGGGCAGAGCGCCGAGAGCTGACAGGGACCAGGTTCGTAACAATCAGTCAGGGGAAATGTTACCGGACATTTTTTCCTTCACTCTTTTCAGAAGTGTCATAGATACAGTCGTATTTCGCCGCAACGTAGGGGCGTAGTGGGCGTAGGGGGGAGGACGGCTCAAGATACATACGTAAATGCGGTTTACATATGTGCCACAACCACAACTACCAGACCACATGGTTTGGTTGCTTCGAGTCTCCCCAAACCTGCCTAGGTACATTTCACGGCAGTCGATATTTTTATTATTTTTGCCCCTGATTTCGATTAATCTGATCCTGACTCCTGATTCCTGAACACCGCACCATGGCCTCGAAAAGTTTCAAGGGCGGCTTCACTAAGGGCTCACTAACATTAGTTCGAGGCACATCAACTTGGACTGGACACGCATCCCTCACAAGGCCCAACACGAGTGGGCTCCACTAAGCGGTTGAACGAATGCGTGCCTACGGTGGATGGTGTTGCGCGTGTGGTGCGGATGTGTGGAGCCTTGATGTCAGTATCAACGACTAAAACGAAAAAGTCTGTCCCGTTTCGGACTGGTAGGGAACCAAAAGTTTGGTTCGAGAAGCTTGCGCATTCTCTTGGACTCGTCCATGTCCTTATGCCCTCTAGCAGCCCTAGGCTACCCAGACGAAAATTGAAGCGGTCAAGACGTTTCGAACGTCCAAGGTGGCGAAAAAAGGAGCTCTCCTCATTCGACTAGACACCAAGAGTCGAGAAGAACAAGCTCGTTCCTTACAGTAGCGCATCTCTGGATCTCTGGCCGGTCCTTGCTTAGTGCGGCTTTGCACTGACGTTTAACGTTTAACGATTGCTGACTGATGGATTAGGACAGCTCAGATATATCATGGGCTCGCATGGTTACGACGGATGATATTGGTTGGGGGCTGCTCGCGAAAGCGCGAGGGGTTGCCTCGACCCGAGATTATCCCCAAGCTTCAAACCCATTGATCTTAAAAGGGGCCGGGTTATAATGCCTATATGTGGTGATTAATATACGCAGAACCAAACTCGCGAACCCTTGTCGGGGGTAGGAAGAAGCTCTTGGTTAGGTATCCGAGATGCAGCTAATCTTTCGTACGAGCTATACCAGCGCGTGTAAAATAATAAGTTCAAGGTCATTCAATTCACTAGTATCCGTAAAATGTACGAGCTAGTTTCGGTGTCACTCGGTGTGTTGCGCGTGATAGCGAAACCGAAACCAAAACGGGCGTTGGTGCTGTGCCTATGAGCCTGTGCCTGCGCCTGCGCCTGCTCCCGCGACTGCGACTGTGAGCTTGTTCCCCAAGATTGCCGTCGCTCTACGGGATGGTAACCTCATAACCAAGATCAAAGGATTGGTGGGGGTTCACCGTACATATGCCCTGCCCCGTGCCGCGTTTCAACAGTCCAATTGTACGGGGCGTATGTAACCCATGTCCCCAAAGGGAAAACACTCTCTGTCTTGGTACAGCGCATCAGAGAGGATCGAACCCTCGAAAGGTGAACCTCGGCCGCACAGGCTTATCGTAAACGTCAGGTCGTCAGCCGTCGAGCAATTCCAGGATTGACTGATGACGAGAAGTGGGGAGATGTTACTCGTAGCTGCGGATCAGATCGCGGCAGATAAAAAAATGAGAAGCCTCAAAAGAGGCCGACTTGAGACACAAGGATTACGGGGTTACAGTACAGTGTACATCTAGTCCGGGGGTGGTTATGTATCTATGAAACGCGTAGGTCCAGTTCCAGCGACAGTCTGGTGATGATACGCAGCGCAATACATGGTCGATGATGCCTTTCGTTTCGAGATGTTTGGATCGCAGAATTCGTGATGGATTACTCCAACTCTTTGACTGGTAGGTATAGGCATGACTCGTTAGCTTTAGCTTAGCTCGAGATAGCCTGTGTCCTGGCAAATCTTGCCGCTGTCCCGATAGTCCGTCGAATCAACGAAGCAGCTAAGCCAGCGGGAGCAGGCAACGAAAGGCAAGGCGGCTTGAACAATGTACATAGTAAGACGAGAGGCCCGCATGCGCGTCTGCTGTCAGTTTGGAGAGCTAGCCTTCTTTGAGGCAGTACGGCCGGGCAGCAGACTCCGTTTCGAACGAAGATCGCCGGCTGCCGCTTAACCTAGTCGGTTGCAACATGATCTAGCAGCGCTTGCTTGCACATAACGCACACACATACATACCTAGCAATACCTAGCAGCTCCAGGTATGTAGTTGTACAGAGACGCACAGCCTTGCTAGCCCGGCAGCTGCCCAGTCAACTACCACCTTTTGATCCTCGACTGAAGGATTTGATATTCTTTTCGCTAGCGGAGCCTAGCCCTGGCCCCTGGACCTCTGGAGCTTTTGGCCAGGGCCCCGATCGAGTAGCCAAGTCGACAGCATCGTCGAATCATGGGACAAGCCGACGCGCCATTTTCTGTACGACACCGTCTGTGCCGCCTCAGGGCGGTCGTCGAGGATCTCCCTTCCGTTTGTGATCAGGCTTTGTGCCACATCTCGCCGGCATGACGCAACAGATTATACCTAGGTATTTCGGGCACGCATATATGTTAGGTAGGACAGGAACTATATTCGAGAGGGACTACGCTACTTTGAGCTCTACGAAGTTGGGGTGCATAATTATTAGATACCAAGACCTTCTACCGACCGAGGTGCTGCATGTCAATAGAAGCAACCCTGAAGGTGTCTTGTCTTGGTTCGTTGTGAGGGGGAATATAAATCCTTTTTCTTGGTGGAATTTTAGGCCATCTGGATCGCCAGGGAATAACTTATCAAAATCCAAGAGATCAATATGCTTGCAAATCGTTCAGGTCCGCGAGGCTTGCTTGCACATGCAAGCAGGTACCCGCGAACGAATTGATCGTCTAGGGGGGGACCTGGCCGTCCAGTAAGCCGCTGATGTAGATTAGAATACGTACATCCCGTTCGACGACGGCACAGAAATTTCGTCACTGGACACAGACGACAACTCAATTACAAGGGGTTATTTTCAGCGACGAAGAGCCGGCGATAGCCCCGGGAAGGGACCCTATGCAAGGATTACGGGGAGATAGTGGATGGGTGACCAAGCCTCGATTCTTACGTTCGTAAGTGGCTGGAAGGGAATCAACCTAGCACAACACCCAACACGGCTTGAGAAGCGCGCTGATGTCTCAGTCTGCCTCGTGAGCAGAGAAAGGGTACGTGACTGCGAGCACGGAGTAATGAATGAGGAAAGAGTTGGGATATTGATGAATGAGAAAGGGGAAAAGCTTAGCGCGCTTGGGATCAGGCCATACATCATTGTGATAGCCCATAGGAGGCAGAAGCGATGCGGGGCTGTATGCATGCATGCCTGTCAGTCAACAGGAGATAGTACATAATCTGTGTGTAGGTGCAGCATGTAATGTTGTGTACGCTTGTATGCTGGTATGCTGGTCTGTAGGCAGCATATGTGGTACTATGCTATGTATGTTGGAAATATCTACATCCAACGGATTTGATACCTTCGGGGTCTCGCAATCACTCGTATCCCTACCCGTCGGCCGTCGAGATAGCTACTTGTGTTCAGATAGATGAATCTAGACACAAGCTGTTAATCATGATATCTTGTACTCATGCATAATGGCATTGATGGCATTGGGCCGACGATAAGAGGACGAAGACGGAGTTGAAGACGGGAGCCGATTTCGCATTTTCGCAACCTATTTACGGTCATGAACCCTTAACCCTCAACCCTTAATCCCTACTCGGAGACAGCCACACCACACACACATACACACCTATACGCACTGCACTAAGAAGCTGAAGGGACTTGTATGTCTCGCATACTGCTAGTACAGCCTTGTCAGTATCTCGGGGCGAGGTCCCAACTAAGAAGGCATCAGCACTTCTAGGGCATCTGATTGGTTGATCTCACCCTCCATCACGTCTAATAGAGGGAGGGCACCTCAATGAAGGTTACTCCCGCGCTCGCATCCCGAACACGAACCCCAACTCTAAAAGGCCACCTATTGCTACCGACTTTGACCTACACCATCAAAGAAAAGTCTTTTTTATCAAGTTCCTTCATTCCTATTATGCCTTGCCGAGATACTATATTCGAGACTTCAACAACAGGGAGTCTCGATCCAATCACGGCCGGCTACGCGTCGTCTACTTTGAACTGGGATGTGCACTGTTCTATCCCCGAAGGACTGATTACCTGATATTGACAAAGGCTGGTCCCAACTAGGAGGAAGATTGGGTTGGATTGCCAGGCTGGATGCTTGATGGATCTTCCCGCCGTCGTATAACTGACGCAGCCCTACAGAAAAGCCACTCGATGAGCAGTTGGTGGTAATTCCTCCCGCGGCCCCCAGGTTTTCCGTCGTCCTGGTACTTTATGTAAATGACCTTACAGACGAGCTAGCAAGCTTGAGAGTGCATGTTGTTCAGCACAATCTATTAACCGAGCATTCCAGAAAGTCTAAGCGTGGGCTGTTTACGTATGCTCCCGCTTCTATTTCTGGCATACAAGGTACGAATTGGAGTAGTAACTGTCGTCGTTGTCGTTTATATCGCGAGGTCGTAGATAGAAAAACTTGGTTTCCCAACTTACACGTTCAATTCCCCACTTCGAATACTTGCCAAAAAGGGAAATACGTTGAAGAGCAAGACGCAAGTCCGCCGCCCCGTTAGGAGTTTAGATGGTTTGACAACTCCCGACTCTAATCGCATTACCCCGCAAAACCGCTGCCCGTAGGATCCGAAATAAATGCATGTGGGATGTACGTACCCTTAAAATTACATTAAGAGAGAAGAGAGAAAAAAATACATATCAAAATATCTTCCAAGTATAACGAACCAACAAACCAACCTTCTCTACCCCCCATCCAATGATCCCGTCCTCGCTTTTCCCTTCCCACCCCGGCTCTAGTTTAATAATATCAACATCAAGCAAACCGAAGCCCGCAGCTGCGCCAGGCTGCCGAGATTTGGCGAGGCTATATACCTACACCCGTTATGCATCTGCCTACTTTTAGCCTGGAGAGAAACTACTCCCGAGTTTAACCTGTCCAATCGCCGGCCGCCGAACCCCTTTTGATGGGGGTAAGTCGAACCAAACTCCAAGAGTTTTCCAAATTGCGGCTGGGCTCCTGAACCTGAAAATCTCGACGCACCGCTTACCGCACCGTAACTGCAAAGACCAGCGCAGGCAGACCCCGACAGAAAAAAACACTTTATTGCCGCCAGCCTTTCCCACGCGCAGCTCGAATCTCTTTCCCTTACGGGCGCCGATGCAACCACCCTCGCTCACCCGTGCTGCAGAAAACAGACAGATGGCCCCCAATCGTTGCCTATTTTAGGAATATGCCATGGTGTTTCGATGAACAAGTCAGTCGCTTCCCCCCTTTCCACACCCCATCTCAATTTATATACCGTACCTAGGAGGTAGGTAATGTAATACTACGTGCTACGTTGTATATCTTCCCACGTGTAGCTCAGACGCTATCGACGATTCCGCACGCGGCCGCCATATTTCCCTATTCCATTCTATACTAGTCGAGTTTAGCGTAGTCCTGCGGCCAAGGGAACCCCTTCTAAAAAATGCTGTGCGATGTCCCTAATACTTACTTACATCGTGGGACCTGAACAACCCACGATGCCATGTAGCGGTAAGCTTATTAGCAGCCGCCTTCAGCCATCTCTCTACTATGTAGACTAGCCACTAGGCTGGCTAATGTTACTAGCCTAGCTACTACTATAACTTCAATCCAAGCGATCATGCAAGCCTAACATGTGGCATCCCGGGATGTTATTGTCGTGTATATTTCATCAAAGGAAGCGATATCAAGGTGGGCCTCGCAAAGAAAAGCATTGAACGGGTGATATTTTTAAGACCATTTCTTTTCTCTCTAGCTAATCAAACTTGGACCCTATATCATACGTGCTGCTATAATTGCAGTAATCAACTTTATGTACGACACGCATGAATGGGGCACCAACTGGGCCCCGCGACACCCTTTTCCCACATTCCACGAGGCGAGCATCTCCGGTGGAAGCACCCTTCTTTCTCCTTGGCTATCGGATAACCGAAGCACCAACCAGCGAGCCAGCAAACGGGCACCGAAGGCAGCCAGTCAGCCCATTAGCAGCCAGGCAGCTAGGCAGCCTTGCTCCATCCTGTCAGTTCTCGAATAAAATAAAATAAAAAAAATGCGCGTGCCCCACGGTTCCTCTCTTACTGTACCAGAACCAAACCAAACCTGCAAAAGAAAAAATGTGAGAATTTAAAAAAATTCCCAGGGGGGGAAGAAGACGAATCAAAATTCGCCCGTCCGCTGCAATAAACGACCAATGGGAAATACGGGATTGCTTTAATAATCGGCGTTCCTGCTACTCTCCTCGTGTATGTACATACATACACCCCCTTGGAACCCCCACAAACTCCTCCTCTCCCCTTTCGCAATCCCTCATCTGGGGGGTTGTAACGAAAAGTCCGCAAACAGAGGTACATACTATGGTACTGTATATGTGCCTTGTACGTATAGCCTAGCAAGCAAGCAAGCCGATAGTGTAATGGTATGATAAGCTGCACGATACATTCAGATCCTCGCAGGTACGTGTGTACATGACTCATGAAAAGGAGATCTCCCCGAGCAGGGGTGGGTTCAGTGCCCCATGGTTAGGACCTCAAATAGGTAGGGGGTTTGGCTTGGTTTAGTTTTTTTCGGTGGCCGGGTTGATTTGTATTTTTGAACTGGCATTATGATTTACGTTCGAGGGGTATGTAAAAAGAAAACATGATAATAATGCGAACCAGCAAATAATACAGGTACGTGATGCATATATGTCCTGATGGACAAGCATGACAAAAATGCGCGCGCTATGAAGATCATAACTAATAAAAACATGTCCTGCTTGCTAATAGCTGATAGAGTGACGTATAGGGAACGAAAGCTGCCCGGAAGTAAAGGGTTTGCTCATCATCAGAGTGATGGGCGATGAGCGATGATGCGCTTGTCGCGACATCGAGCACAACCAGACGATCGCATCGAGAAAATCTCTGTCGCAGAAATATGACGGCTGCGAAACTCGATGGTAGCGCAATCTGCGGTGCTGCTGTTACATACGTTATTTTGAGTGCTTACGGTGACAGCGTACCCTATTCCTACGATGAAATGTGCTGTAGTATCCGTAGTATCCTACACACATGGGATGTGGGTTTATTATTAGCGATCTCTCTTTTTTCTCTACAGAACTACATACACACAGCTTCTGCCTGCTGCTGCTTCATGTCCGCGGGCACATCCATAGAACCCCATAGCCTACCTCCTGTACCTGGTACTTTGCATGCAAGACGAGGAGTCGTAACCTTTCGGCAAGGGGGTTGGATTAAACATCGAACACGATGCCACTTCGGCGTAACATTGTGTCCCGGCGAGATCTGCCTATCTCAGCAGCCCGCTGCAACTTTAGCACGAACGAACGATTCGTTACGTGCGTCCAATGTACCAGAGACTTGCCCCGTGACAGCTGCCGGAAAGCCGCTAGAGATGCGACATGGCCGCCCCATTCGCTACCAGGGAATAACGAGCTTTGGTCAGCTCCTTTCGGGAGTTCAATAAACTTGTGCTATTGTACCCAGACTCGCAGTGTAAACGGTCTCTGCGCGTCGTCGTTACCATCTTAGGAATATCGTGCCTCGCATGCCTACTGTCTAGGGCCGATTCGCACCTATCAACAGTACCCTGTCTACTCGTCATCACTATCCTCCATATCGTTGAGTGCAAGCTGCACGAATTGACGAATCCATGCTGCATCCTGATCATTCAGTTGGCCGTCTCCTCGGACCTCATCGCCATCCACATCCCCCATCCCGTTCTGGTCGTTGCGACCGTTGTTATGCAATTGCTGGTTCTGCCCCTGAAGTTGATTGAGGTTCTGCCGATGCCGATGTCGATGTCGATCTATCTCAGCAGCAGCAGCCATAACAGCAGCAGCAAAAGCACGTCTGTCTTCCCCATTGCCTCGGCCACCTCGTTGACCACGGGCATTTGGGATGCCGGGATGACGACGTCGTTCCACTTCTACAGGAGCCGGAGGAGCATTAACCTGCCTAGCATTGTCCTCGAGTCGGAGTACAAGCGGTCCTTCGCGGGCCACGGCGAATCTACCATTAGCCAGTTCCCTTGGCGCTTGAGGCTGGCCCGGCGCTGGCCGCGGCTGTTGACGTGGCGCCGCTACTGGCGCCTCTTCTAGTTCTAGATCAGCCTCATCGGATTCATCGCCCGAGTCATCCTCTGCAAATTGCTCCTCGACAAGCTCTAGGTGTTGTCCGTATTGACCAGCATCTTGTACAGCGGCGCCCCCTTCGTACCCAATTCCAGCTTCGGCGTCATCACCACCTTCCAATTCCCACAGTCTCATGTAACAGCCATTGATCTTCCCCGATGGTTGAACGTTGAAATGCTGATACTGTCATATCTTATGTTAGTAATCATTACTGATAAAGCCAGGGCCAGAAACAGAGTCGTTTGAAGCCAAGTTTACGATGCCCGGGGTCCCTCAACACACCCCAGACAGTGGAGCATGTTCCGAGACAGGGACGAAGAAACAAACACTTCTGAAGCAAAGGTAACTTACCGGATTTGAAGGGTCAAGCCAGGCCGAGCAGAGGTAACAGAAGTGTGACTGGCATCTGAAACAACGCATGTGGTTGCAGCCGTGTGTCTTCTGGCATGGAGCAGCACAGGTTGGACACGGCGTCGTGTGCAATTTCAGATAGTCCATCGATGCCTGCTCCTCCTCTGTGATCTCTTCCTTTCTTTCCTTGGGAGTGCAGTACTTAAATTCACCGTGCCAGGATTGTCCGCATCGTGCGCAGAAAGCGAAGCCACAGTCTTCGCAGATTGCCAACAACTCTTTGTTCGCATCAAACTTCTTCCCCTTATCGCCTTCGGCGTCTTCTGCCTCAGATTCCTCATCCGATGCTTCGACAAACTCGAGCCCCTCGGGCTTCTTATGCTTCTTTGATCGAGCCGCACCCTGACACCACGAGCGAGGACAGTACACGGTGTTTTTATCTGATTCAAGTTCCGTCTTGTGCTTCAGGGTAACATATCGCATAACCACATCTCGCTCTAGGGGGATTTGCAAGAGCTCGCTTGGACTGATCAAAGTTTTCGCTCTCTTCTTTTTGAGAGAGCCTTGGACAGCATCTTCACGCTCTTTAGCGCAATTTGGCTGCAGGCATTGTATGGCAGCTATGTTGCCTTCCGTGATCGCATTATTATAGAAGTCTTGTAGGCACTGCACGCAGAAAACGTGGTTACAGTCCAGCATTTGATGGCATGCCGCGCCCTTTTTGGGATCTAATTTAAGTATTAGTATGACTATACTTAAATTTAAAATAGCTTAGTCCTGGCACTTACCAAGACAAATACCGCAATCAAACGTCTCCTTGTCGAATGCCCTCTGCTTTGCCTTGATATCGTGATCCAGAATAGCTATCTTATGCTCTGGACCAACCTCTAGAAACCCCTTATCGTCAACCAGACCGAAGATGTTCTCGGCAGACTGCTGTAGATTGTCGATGTACGTGAAGATCACTTGGTCACGACCGAACTCCTCCCACAGCGTCTCCACATCGCCTTCTAGTTTGCGAAGAATCTCTCCTGATAACCAGGGGGGTGAAGTCGATACGGTAACCTTCGGTGGCTGATCTTGGGGGTAATCTTTAGGAAGCGATATGCGGACTTGCAGTGAGGGAAGATATGAAAGAGCATGCGATTCCACAGCGGCCACAGCTGGTAGTTGACCCTGGATAGGATCGACTGGCGGAGCGCCTTCGGTAGCAGCCGGAAAGCGCACAGTCACAGGGTTAGCCAAGCTCACAGGTAGCTCGATCGAGAATGTGTAAGGGTCATTGTCGTCAATTTGAAGTTCGGGGTAGATGGCGGCTATTGTAGTCAGCTCGACCTCGCGAATATCCTCCTCCGCCATTATGTCTTAATGCTATCGGTTTGCATCAAGGCGTGCGTGATCAAGTCGGTTGCTCGTGGACATCTCCAGATCCTCTGAAACAATATGACTATTGTTGTCGATGTGGTCCTGTTATTTACTGCTACCGCGCTTTCTTTCTTCGCGTTCTGTGAGAGCGACGAATGAGCGGATTATGCTGAGGAATAAGGTAGATTGTGAGCTCTGATCTTAATCCTCTGAGTTGGACAAGCTTCCGTATTGGCGCAACCTTAATTAGTGATTTGGTAGTTTCTGTATGTATCGGCCACGAAACAGCGCGTCGCGTAGAAGGATGTTTTGAACTCAAGAATTCCAAGGTTTATCGGTTCAAGAAGAGGTCACACCGAGAAAGAAGAGTGAGACACAGCACAAAATATTGACAAATCGTGAGTCGCAGTCAGCATTCACGTCTCTCGAGGATTAGGATTCGATGTGGCGTCAGAGCGTACGATCAAATGAGTCGGACGGCGAAAAAGAGCAGTGGGGCAGTAAGCTAAAAGACCCCTACTCAGTTTATCGATATCGCGATAACGCGAATGAGGGGCAATCACACGGGCACTCCTGTGTAAATGGGCCTAGACCTAACCCTAGGTAGGTAGTAGGCTTGAACGCTAGCGCTCGTTCGGTGTGTAATTCCGCCCAACTGGCCTACAGCTGACCGCCTGAAGCTACCTGGCTCTGGTGTACCTTAAATCCCCCAATGACGAAATAGCATCCAAGGCCAAATTTTAGACCCTTTTCCTTAGACTGGATCTCTCTCCTCTTCCCAGCGTCGCGAAGGCTACGTCTTGGTCTTTGGTAGAACGTAAGAGGCCAACCTAAACTTGCGAAGAGATCCATTCACATTTATACACTCCTCGTTTGCACCATTCACGCTTGACCAATCAACCAAGGCTTTCGCAAAAAGAGCAATGTATAACTGAACAATCCGATATCATCCTCAAAATCACCACCCGCGTCGCCCGTGCTCCCTCCTCTCGCGATGTCCGACGACGCGGTGCCCCTGGCGTCGCTATCCCTTACTCACGTTCACTATGTAAGCCTATGAGCTCCTCCCCCTTTTTAATCTTCACCAATACCAACCACAACGAAACAGTAGCTAACCAGACCTCTCTCTCCCAGGACCCCACGGACCCGCTCTCCTACCTCTGCGCGTGGCTAGCGCTAGTCCCTCAGGGCCTCTGTGTGATGTACGCGACGCTAATCTGGTCGACGCGCGAAGTCGAAGTGGCACTCTTATTCGCGGGACAGCTAGCCTGCGAGGCGCTGAACTTTGCGCTGAAGCGGCTGATCAAAGAGGAGCGTCCGCGGCGCATGAATGGCAAAGGGTACGGCATGCCCAGCAGCCACGCGCAGTTCGTCGCCTACTTCGCCGTGTCCATGGCGCTGTTTCTGCTGCTGCGGCACCAACCCCCGCACCCACATGTTCGCCGCCGAAACCACACCCCGATGGGCCTGCTCGAGCGGGCCGGCTGGAGCGTACTAGGGCTCGCGATGGCGGCGGCTGTCGCTTGGAGCCGCGTCTACCTCAACTACCACACCGAGAAGCAGGTCCTGGTCGGCGCGGCCGCAGGCACGGTGAGCGCGGTAGGCTGGTTCATCATCACAACGATACTAAGGCGGTCGGGCTGGTTGGCTTGGGCGCTGGAGAATCCCATAGCGAAGTTCTTGAGGGTTAGGGATCTGGTCGTCGAGGAGGATTTGTGTCAGGCCGGGTGGGAGAAGTGGGATGATAAGATGACGGCGTTGAAAGCTAAGGAGAAGAAGAAAAGGTGATGATTGCATTCGCCTTGGCCATTGTCAATACTGCTATACCAGTCTGTGAATTAATTCAACCCAGGCTTCCCAAGGCCATCGTCTCCTGAATCGAGTGGACCAAGACGAGCTCTGGATCATCTGTTTCCCATCGAACGAATCCAGCAAATCCAACCACTGGAATTTTAGTGGCTAGACTTGCTCGATACGGTCGAAGACAGACAGATGATCCAGAGCTCGTCTTGGTCCACTCGGTTCAGGAGAAGATTGACTCGGGAAGCTTAGGCTGAATGATTCACTGGGCACATGTCGTGGTGTTATACGTAGCAAGAGAAACCAGTCTCATGTTAATAAACTTCATCAGACAGCATGTAGTGAGCAATGACAACTACGATGGTGAGGGATATTGTAAAACCGTTCAAGTCTTAGACTTGACATTTGTGACATGTTGTACTGTCATACCACACAAGATTACGATACAAATCTTTAACAATTCAGTATATTTAACGTCTTCTATGTCCTAACTCAAGATGTCATTACGACATCAACGTCGCCATTCTCGACCAGCTTCATGTTAGTCAAGGCAGGCGCCAGGCTATCCATCTCCTGCAGGGTATATTCCACCAGAAAACTCTCCTCAACCAGTTCCTCCATGCGCTTGTAGTGCCTCTCGGTGTAGACCTTGAGCGCGTTCAGCACCTCCTTCAGACTCTTCTGCCCCCGTGCTCCCTTGACATTCAAACTAGAGAAACGCGATGCTGGATAGCTCTTGGCCAGCGTCCATAGGATACGTTGGGCCATCGGTGCTGTCCGGGCATTGGTATTCCAGTCCCGCAGTCTCAGGAGAAGTAAGAAGAGCTGGTCATCAGAGAGAGAACCTAAGACCTCATCAACGGCTTTCAGACCCGAAAAGCTGCCGGCATCTGGCGTCTTTGAGTTGACCACTCGCTCGAAGAGATTCTGGAGTTTACGGGGGTGGTTGAGCTGAAGCGCCATCGTGATTGCTTCGCGATATGCTCCTACATATTCGTAGTTCTCGAGTTCCTGTTCCTGCTCGATACGCTTCAGGGCAGCTTCGTTCGTGGCGGTTTGCGTCTCACTCGAAGTGTCTTTCCAGAATGAAACAGTCGAGTCTCCACTACCCGACACGATCATGTTCGTGTCGGGATGCACAGCCAGGGCCCAAACTCGGTCCTCGTGGTTATCTAGGGTACAGTCGTTCTCGCCGTTGTTAACATCCCATAGTTTTACGAGGCCGTCTCCACCAGCGCTGGCACACAGTATAGGTTTCTTACTGCGCTCTTCGGGCGGTGGGATATTAAGCCAGGCCACTTTGAGCACAGTATGCGAATGGCCTTCGAATGTTCTTATGCACGTATAATCGGCCAGATTCCACAGCTTAAGGGTTTTATCACCGCTGCCGGTAAGTATAACTCCTTTTCCAGCAACGGAGCCTTGTTCTCCCTGAAGCACTGGTGTGGTGGGGGGAGCAAAGCTGACGGACCAAACACCTCGGCGATGACCTCGGAGGATGCCTTGGACCTCTCCTTCTTCCACCGACCATATTTTTACTGTTTTATCTTGGGAAGCTGAAGCAAATAGCTTCGATTGGTGGTTGATATCAATGGCGTTGATATCCTTATCGTGAGCCTTTCGCGTGTAAACCGCCCTGATCGATGTCTTTGCCCCTTGTACCGGTTCTCGAGGTATTTCCCATTTTTTAATAGTCTGGTCGGAAGATCCAGTAATCATGAATGAAGGAGGATGGGTCAACGAATCAGCATAGGCCTTGGAACCTTCAACTGGTCGACTCCGGGGAAGTGCCACCGCCGTTACAGACTCAGCATGTCCTGAGAATGTTGCCCAACAAGTATAAGAGTTATTGGCAGGATCTACTCTCCACAGCTTTGCTTCTCTGTCTTTTGCGCCTGTTGCAACCCAATGCCCGGACCAGTCAACATCAAGAGAAAGAATGATATCTTCGTGGCCCTTGAGAAGAGCGATGTCCTGACCAAAATATTCGGAAGACACCAAAGGTTTCGATCCTGGCTTTGGCTCAGTTACCGATACTATTCGAATATCTTCAGAGTTCGTCGCCAAAGCCATAGCAGAATGATCAGGCAGTAGATAGCGCAGATCAATTATGTCGTCGTGAGTTCCCGAGATTCGGCGGAAAGGTTCAGGAGGTGGAATTTGCGATGAGGTATGGGCGTCGCTAGGAGCGTCAAATAGCGACAAGGTGTGGTCGACTTGGAGACACACGATAAATGGCAATTCCGGGCGGTAGAGCCCTCCAACGAAAGCTTCGACCTCGGGACTCGGTGTTTGTTCTTTTGTCAGCTCCTCGCCATTTTCCGTATTCCATATGCGTAAACGCCCATTCGATCCAGCTGTGTAGGTAAGCTGACCATTCCCAATGAAACCGGCCGCCTCGACAAGTTCGAAACAAGGGACCACCTTGCGTACTTTCCAGGATTTTGTATCCCACCATCTGATTGTTTTGTCTCTTCCGGCAGTCACTAGAGTATTTTGAGTGGGCGAGTAGTCCAGGGCCCGAACGTCAGAAACGTGAGAATCGAGATTTGCTACCACGCTCCTCTTGTGCAGATCCCATATCCGAACCTTCCCGTCTTGACTTCCCGAGGCAAGCCGGAATCTCGCTGTAGAAGACACCTCTTCGCCCTCGACGTCAATCACATCTCTTGACTTCTTCTTTTTCCTAGCATCTGTTTCTACCAATTTCGTCGAGCCCTCCGCTAGTTCGAAGAAATGGAGGGCGGAGACAAGCACACTCGGTCCTCTGAAGGTATGGGTGACATAACCGCCATTGATATCCCAGACTTTTATGGATCCATCTGTTCCTCCAGTCGCGAGAAGTGTGCTAGTTCGATCAACGGCGAGAACGAGAACCGGGGTAGTATGAGGTTTCAGTGTGCGGACTAATTGAGGTTCTATCGAGTCGCTTGTCTTCTTCAGAGAGTATATTCGCATGGACTGTGAACGAGAGCATATTATGAGGTGGGACCCCGATGGTGTTACTGTAATCAATGAGCTTCGGTGTACTCAGTTTGGGAATGTATTAGGCTTACAAGTAAGGGTAGAGATTGATTCTCCGTCCTGTAGACGATGTAGGAGTTAGCGAAATGTCCACTGCTTAGCTAGAAAGGAAGTGTGGTAATATACGAACCCCTTCAACTGTTGTAATATGCTTTCCAGTCTTGATGTCAGTCAGGACCGCATCTTCGCCAAGGGTCGTCGCAAGAATTCGTGCGCCATTCTCCAATGCGATAGCGCCGCCAGTGAAAATGGGACGGATTACTTCGGTCGCCTCGAAGGTTGTCTTGAACGGCGCTTTGTTGGCCATTTTATGATTCTTAGGGAATACACCTCTAAATTGTTCGCTCTGGTTCTTGCATCGTTGGTAAAGAGTCAAGAAATTTTTATGAAGCGATAACGATAAGGAATTTTCAATGCACGTAAGCTGCACCTACAGTAGCCGCTAGGCAGGGGTGTTACTAGCCTTACCCGCTGAAAACCCCAGTAAGCTACAGGTGGTGGGAGCTCCCAAGTTTGACGTACAGCAATGAGCTGTAGTTTGACTCACTACAGGCACCTGCAACAAACTTAACAAAGTCCATCATTCAGTCAGAGTTAGGCTTGATCAACATGTTCTTCTCCCATGCTCAGCTAGGGCTTTGAGAACATTCTTATTTAAACCCACTATATCCTATAGTGAAAAGCTACGAGATTTATGTGCGTCGGACGGCTCTTATCTCGAGATGGGCAGACTCGAACCTACAACGTCCCTAGCGCTGGTAAGCAGCTGTCTCTGATTCCGCATCTCAACATATCTAGCGTGTACTTAACTTACGGATATTGCAGGGACGGTCTCCCTATGATGATGTCGTGCCGGGAGAGGGCGAGGCGGACCCTCATGAGCCCGACAAGCAATATGATGGAACAGGGCGTATTATAAACCCAACAACGAAGCAAATCATCAAGGAGGTTATTCGCGCCCACAACGAAGTGATGCAAGTAATCGGTGTCGCTGAACCTGAGAATGGTGGTATAACCGCTGCCGATCTGGAAATGGCAAAGCAGTATCATGAGTATGAGAGTGATACTGGTAGGACCCTTTACCAATTTGGCAGTACCCTTGGCGTATTGAGCACCTGGGGCGTTCTCAACATACGGCGACGCATCTTGGTAAGCTGCAGCATTCTTACATAGATGGGTCATCATATACCTTCAGGTATACTAACGTCTTAGCAGGTATACAAGACGCCTGCTGATGTTTCATTCATGCGTCTGCTGCAATCAGAGTACAAGAGTCACTCCCTTTTTCAGTTGCTTTTTGCAGGCTATCCATGCCATCTTCTCGCGTACGGACTACATATGGCAACCGGAATAATAGAGAAATTAACAGGCATGAGGCGATCGTGGTAAGCTTAATATTTTTACGTATGAATGGATAAGACTAACGTCCTCTAGGCTCAACAAAGTCGTTGCATATACTGGATTCCATCTTCACCTCTTTTTCACAATGCAACGTTTGGACTTAATACCAGCGTCTCAGTGGTTTCCCGATCTCAAGTTCTTCGTGCCCTTTTCTAGCTCATCACCATTTTCTGCACCACCCCTACCTGAATCGTTAGATGCCTCGAGCGTCTCTACATGGGTCGCTGGACTCATTGGAAATCTCGCTCCGTACGCCACATTCTATGTCTGTGGCTGCATCTGGCGGTCGGTATGCACTTCGATAAGAACACGCATAAGAAAACGTTTACCACGGCCAATATATACCATCCCTCCGAACAGCCGAATATCAATAATCAGCAACCCAACTCAGAGAGAACCGATCCCAGAGTCACCGACCCTAGGGGCAGCCGACCGGGAAATTAGGCATCAAACCCCGGAAGAGGATGTTCCAACTTCACTGGCTCTTGACGTTCCTTCCAGTAGCGAGCCGATCCCGATAGGATCCGTTAGGAGACGGAGCACTTTTTCGAGTCGAGGCGACGACTATGGAACTGACGACGAGGATTCAGAGATGGTCAACCCAACACTCATAAGCTTCGATGTGGATACTAGCGAATCTACGGAGCCGCCCACGGGAGTCTGGTCAGCCGAGTTGCGACCCAGTTATGCGAGCGATTCTCGACAGGGGCAGCCTAAGGAAGCACCTCTATACATAGTAAACCCCCTGACCAGCCTTCCGAGCAATCTTGCGTCAGAGATCCTTGCTGATTTCGCAACCAACTTTTGTACGATTATATTGGATTCTCACGCGTTTCCAATTGTAGCAAGAGCTTTTGCGCAGAGAAGAGGTATTCCTTACGACAATATGGATGTAGGGGGATTCTTGGGCGGCTTATCGTGGCAGGGAGTTTTCAATATCATCCAGCTGGATGTAGTTCGGCTCCTTATCTCCGGCGAGGTATGGGGCTTCACCACCATACTGTCCCAGTGGCTGCATGTCACTGAGGAAGAATGGAAGGAGATGCGCAAGGAGGACGAAGAAGAAGCGATGGGCCTTCTTCATTAGGAGCTCGTCACGATCGGCCCGAGACGGCTCGCAGGCTTCTATCTTTAAGGTCGTCACAGGCATGACAAATGTACCAGATCAGGTAGCAGATCGAGAATGATCCGGGCGTCTAGAGTTGTCGTTCATCGCGTCTGTATTGCATCGGCGGCTGGTCAAGGTTATTTCATTGGCGAAAGGGTCTGAATGATACCAATTTGATTGGGAGTAAGGCAGGAACTGTATTACAAAGATAGTCATTCGGGTAGAAGAGTAGCAATGCTAGCCTCTATCAGGTATCCATTTCACATGTCGCAAATCTAATGCGATGTTTTATCCAGGCGGGACTGCTACGGTAACACTTGCAAGGCGGGCGATCTGAACTCCCAAATATCGAATAGCCACAGGCGAATCCACTTCTGAAGGGATGGAACGTTGTTGTCGTTTAAGCCTTTTTAGCCATGCAAGAGCAGCTGTTAAGCTTCCATGCAGAGAATGCCCAGGAAAATTAATCTGATATGGGCAGGTAGTCGAGGGTAGATCCCCCAACTGCAACCCATGCCTCGCGAGGAAGATAACGGAGAGTTAGGCGAGCCCATGGCGATCGGAAATATATACCCTCGAATATTTAGAGATAGATAATTGATGATATACGCAATCTCAAGGTAACTTTCGCGACGGCTTCTTGTCTTTTTTCTCCCGGCATCCCGTTGGGAGCAAGACCTGTTTTCCGGCCCCTGGCAAATAGAAAGATAGATTGCCGTGTTCTGTGATTTTCGAAACTTGAAAATAGATCTGTCGGCTAATTGCAGGTCCAGAGTTATCATTGCCTCAACCTCCTGGCTGCCTCACGGTAGATAAGGTCTGCCAGGGCTGTATTTACCTACCGACGTTGCCAGCTGGAAGCCCCCTGCTGCAGACGCGCAATTGTAGAATCCTCGGTTGGCTGCAACTAAGAGTCGAGCGGCAAGTGGACTTAGAAGCAACATAGCGTCGGTACTTGTTATTATCACGGGGTGCTATAGGTGGTTACTGCGTAACAATCTTGATCGTGTACTCTCCCACGTGGTTTTAGTCAGAAGCGATACCGTGGATCCGGATTAGGAGCCGTTGGCCAAGGTCAAAGATCACACAAAGAGTCAAAGTGCCTGACATCTATACTCCTGGGCATCCGGTATGAAATAACAATGCATGAATATGTGTTACCCCAGTCTTTTGAGCATCGCTCTTTATGAGATGCATCTCCGGGAATGATTCGGGATTCCACCTTTCCCCGACACGCCGACTCCCCGACCGCTGAAAGATCTCTTGTTCGGAGCAGCCGGGGGCTAACGCACCTACAAAGGCATTCTCAAGAAGATCCGCTCACCGGGGTTACATAAGTTCTTTATTCCTTGAATGACACGGGATCTGAGGCCTCCGGCTCCGGAAGCGGGGGGATACTTTCGATACTGTCATAGTAGAGACATTCTCATTCTTTCATCAACTTGGGGTTAATTCAAGCCAGTGGTGTGTCATTACTCTTTCTAGAGTCTTCGAAACGTGATCACGAGGGGTCTCGAGGCAGGTTTATCAATATCGTCAATCTTATTGGCGTACCTAGATATGCCTAAGTTACGAATGACGTGCGCCGGCTTTAATCAACCCTGCTACATATTGAGCGGTGAGTAAGGAGAGATGCACGATGGTAGCAATTGCGAATCAATTGTCACCTGGAGGACGGCGGCAACAAGCCAGAACGAATATGATAGTTCAATTATGAGCAAAGCAGGCAGAAGACGGAGAGCCGCCCTTAGGACAATATATTTCCCTGTAAAGTCTGAATTCTGTGGTCCAGATTCTATGCAAGGTCGATCCTACAGGCATGTGGCGTGACTTCGTGAATCATGAATGTCTGCGTCGCAGCTGAGATCACGCGGCATACCAGATCGAGACAGCCGCATGTAGCCTGCCTGCCGCGTGTAGCCATTGGGGATTTATGAGAATGAGGTGGACGTTTGAAAGACGAAGATGATGACCTCAGCTTGCTTGAAACTTTCTTGCCACCAATAAGCTCTTCGAACAAAGGAAAGGAATAGACTTGCTTCGAAGATGTCTTGAATAAGGTGCCTGGTCGAATTGGGCAAGAGGGACGATTTCACATGAAAAAGGGAGAGGGCTTGCGGGGTCCCCAGGAAAAAAAAGTCCAGGCCAACGCCACATGCATCTCAGATCCTGGGGTTGGTAAACGAAGAGCATCAGCTCGACTAACGCGTTCTTGGGCTTAGCTTCGAAGCCACTGTCATGCACTTGCGGAGAACCCAACCTTGAAGAGCTAATTCAGATCGCCCCCATGATTTCGACATCTTTGAATTGAAGGTCGTCTAGAATGAAATAGTAATAGTCGTTTCAGGGAATCCCTAGTAATTCCGAAGAGTTGGAGACCAGCTTCTTTGTCTATCACAACTAGCTCCCGTAGTAAAAAAAGTAGGTAAAATATAGAAGAAACAGAAAAAAAAAAGCCCCTGATGATGGCTATTGTGGAACAGCTGAGGATCTACCAACTGATTTGACCGTATTATCGACTCGCAGCTAGTTATAATATGCACTAGACTCGTATTGTGATGACTCCTCTCGCCCGGGATTTTCTCCGCATTTCAAGGACATCAATTGTAACTAGCATCGCCTAACACCGCCCGAGCCAGCGGGACCAAGCCTACAGCTAGTCGCCGACTAGACTAAGAACAGCCATAGCTTGAAAAATATAGGTGAATCATTACAGCGAGGTCGGTCTCCCCCGCCGGACCGTAGCGTCGTCTCGTCGAATACCGTGTCGACCGCCCGTCCGGTGTTGCTTGCCATGTGGTGATTTTGTCTTCCTTCACGGTCCAGCCTCGAGTCCTTCGAACTTGGCATCGGATGTCTGGAAGAGATCTCGATCCATTCCGCCGCTCAACTCATGTTATAGCGTCAGGGAAGTTCGTGAAGCTCGTGGCGATGAGAAGCCACTGCTACCTATCAAGGTCTCGTGAGATCATGCCGTCAGTTGCTGTGTCCCGAACCAGAGCGCCAACGTCTCTGGGGAAGCCAAGACGACTGCGAAACATGGAGGATGCGCCTTTGGTCCGATAGACGATAGTGGGACAAAGCGGAGCCGGGCGAGCTGAGTAAGAGAGTAGCGGTACGAAGGTGCGGGCCAAAAGTATTATACATAGTTGGCGGAGGTACTAGCTTAGGTATAACGCAAAGCCAGGCACGCTGCAAATTAGTAGATACTATATTTCATCCAATAATCAAATCTATATTCTATCTCTTGCTCTTTGCCAGTCTTGCTTTTCCTGTTATTATTATGGCTGGTATCTCCGTCGATGTGTAATACTTTTGGCCTGCATCTTCATAGAGGAGGGTAGAGGAGGTGGAGACCTTCGGAGTACCTGGACATGTCCTAATAGGTCTAGCCTGGCAATGTACTAGTTGTACACATGAAGTTAGAGAAGCTACAGGGTTACGTAATGTGAGGCTAATGATGATCGATGTATCGTCGTATTTGACACTCTTTTGAGCTGCCATTGGTTGTTCTTTGGGGATATTTGGCCCGTTTTTTCGCTACTTCATTTTCGGCCGACTTCAGGTTTTCTTTCGCGTCGTGTTCAAGTTGCATTTTAGGTACGAGGTTACCTATCTGTAACTTACCTAGGCATAATAAGGTACAGGACGCTCCGGCAGCTGTCGTGACACCACGCCCACACGCCACAAACCCTGGGAGAGAGATCGTGACCTTGAAAAATTTCATCGCTGATACGTCACATTCTTACTACACCTCCTACCCATACATATTACAAGGCCCCAATTCGAATTAGGAATTAGAAGGAAAAAGACCAAAAAAGATTTTGCACAATTATTCCAACCGCCAATGCCGTTACACACATTTCAAAACTAGTCTCCGAATACGGTCAACTCGAATATGGATATTTCTATCGCTATGACCGGTTTCTCCCGCTAATTGAGACCCGTTCGAAGCTCTAAACCCGCTTTGCTGATGACAGATGCCAGCGTCTTTCTAATGTATGGAATTTCATAGGATATGGTCCCACTTAGACAGGGATTGGCACGCACAGCATGCATGCGGCATCGCTCACGTCCAAGAAGCTAAAGACTTTAGTATTTTCCGAATACACACACTTACATATAATCCATGATAATACTGAACATACCTAGGTCTAGGTCGAATAAATCTACGGTGACGAGATCATCACCGACGAACATACCCCTGGCTCCTAGGTTAGGTAAGGTGGTCGTTGTATCCCGGTATTTGCCGTCGATTCCCTGCATGGGTTGAAAGATTGTATTATTCAAATGACACCCTTTCCGCACCTGCGTCTTTGCATTCTGCATGCTGCAAACTGCAAACTACGACGTATTGATTTGCATGCGTACTATATCCATGCCCTCCATCCCTCCATCATGGAAATCGGACGGTCTTTACTCGGATCTTTGGGAAACAATTCTCTTTTTGGTGGGCCGGGCGAACGGCCACAAAGCGTATCTGTCTCCTATGTCCCATTGTCCCATCCATGCTCATCCATGCCCGGTATCCATTGATGCCAGGGACGCATTTCGCAAACCCCGATTGGGATAAATGGCGCCTATTTTGTTGGGCCCTTTAACTGTGGTAATCGATGACAGCGTCCCTCGAGCATGAATTATTATCTACATTCCCGCATAGGAATACTGCAACTTTTCACATACATGCTGAGACTCAGACCAATAGCGATTCGAGGCCCCTTGACTTATTTTGCCATTGCCTTACTCACATCCGCTGTGATGAAAGTTTAGTAACGTTAGTTGACTTGTTTGAACATCATCGTCCACGTAAGAACATAGCGAGGTCAGTACCACACCTCTTTCACTCTGCTGACTCAAGATCGTGGACATCGTAGACTCGCGTGGCCAGCTAAGCCTCGTTGAGACTAGAAGTTTTAGCAGTGTGATGCAATTAAAGCTGAAGAGAACCGGTGAATTGGTACTAGTGTAGCGTGTCTTGGTGATTGGCTCCTCCGCAGATCCAAGACCGAGGGGTCTGTACTATACATACGCCAATGTATAAACCTGGACGTTGAACCACGAACTACGAACCAAGCCTCCGCTAACTACTAACCATCGTGATCCCAGGAGGTAAGAGGCCAAGGCCGGGGTTAGACGGGAGAAAGACTCGGGAAAGAGGTCAACTCCCCAGATTCCCAAGCGGTAACAAGAACCACGATTGGCGATTGGTTCGGAGCAGTAGGACTTATGACTTAGGTAAGAAATGTATTACTCGTTCTGGCCAGCAAATCATGTCACTTCAGCCACTTTTGGCAAAGCTGGGCCTCTGGGCTTCTTTGAGAGGATCATCGAGGGTCTCGAGGTCACAAGGATGACGAGGCTACCGCCCTAAGTCTTTGACCCAAGTGTGGGCATGTGAGAAGCCCGTTTTATCGTTCTAACGTTAGTTTCACGAAAGCATTCCTGGTTGAAACCAATGGCAAGACACGCACGAGAACGCTTATTATGGGGACCTCGTAGCTAGGTTTTCACAAGGATTGCATGCAGGTTTATTAGACCCCGAATTACGATTCTGAGCCCCATCGGGAATCTGGTGGACCGGCAACTTTTCCCAGAGAGGTATTCAATTTATGACCGCGCGGTAAGTATACCGTTCTACCTAGTAACCTGCGGTATGTACGAAGTAGCATGTATTCGGTAGCTCGCACTGCTCGCAGTGGCATATACATAATACCCATTGCTCCCCCACCAATATCCACCTCCACAGTCCCGTCCTATCCACCCCGTCTTCTTTCTTCCCGTTCAAATTTCTTAATTCTTCTCATGTCAAAAATTCAAAGATTACGCTTACAAGTTGTTGCTCGGTGCGGAAGTCCAAGGCGGGAGAGAAGAATCTCCCCCGTAGTCTCGTCGCCGCAAGCATCGACGGCTCGAGGCCACTTACTACAACTAGCGTCGTCTCGTGACTTACACGATACATTCTGAGAGTTCGCCGTGTCTCAGTCTCAACCTGTACCGAAACTCGTTTGGAATACCTAGCATAAATATTATCGTTTAAGACACTTTTATTTTACTCTTTTGAATTTCATGAGAAGTTAAGAGACTTGAATTTCGTCTGTTTTGAAACAACCACCCCTTTAGAAGATGGCGTCAGATGAAATCCTACCCGGTAGTTCGTTCGAGGAACAAGCCGACGACTCGATGGACATGGACATTTCCACGATGGACACAACCTCACCCAAGCCGGATGACAATACGAACTCAACAGATTCGAATGCGCAATCTAAGAAACGATCCGCCTCCACCTCGGAGCCCAATGGCACAGCGAAGGTCACCAAAAGGAGGGCTGCGCGAGCATGCATAAGCTGCAGGAGCAGAAAAGTAAGGTGTGATGTTGTTGAGGGTGCACCGTGTGGGAATTGCAGATGGGACAATGTGGAATGCATCGTCCAGGAAAGCCGGCGAAGAAGGTGAGTTACGAAGCATCCAATCTCATAACACGCAATCGTATCAATTGTAACTTGTTACAATTGATATCACTTTCACTTATCTCGTGATTCCATCTCAATTGCGATTGCGTCATGCCTCCAACACCTTGCCTGCGTTCAGCCCCAAAATCTCCAAACTCCAACTTTGCTTCTTAACGTTATTTTTTTGGTTCTATTATTTTTTGGTGCGGTAAAACTTACACCCCCTGTCATTTTTTGCGTGGTACAGGAAGAATCTTTTCCATCCAAATTCGTCGACCGCTCCTCAAAGCGCGGTCCCGCAGACTGCCGAGGCACAATTAAGAGCGAAACCTGCCAACCCCGTGGCCATCGCCTCTGCAGCACCGGCACGCCGTGCTAGCGAGGTTACTCAAGCATCATCAATCGGTAATGATGTAACGGGTTCTGCCTCAGGGACTATCTTGGACGGAGGCTTGGAGAGTCACGTTCCTCATTTGCTATGTAAGTCGACGCTAGTGGGACCCCTCCCCTCTAGACATTTCACATGTCAATTGTCAAAATCTGCCGGCCAGTCAGCAAGGGTTGTCAGACTATGTCCGACATATCGCAGTATCCCCCTTATGACCACGAGGACTCACATGTGCTTCAGATCAACGTTCTGGCTTGCGGCCTGATCCGGTATTGTTGTCCACCCTCCAGGCCAGCAACAATGGATCGAGGTATCCTAGCATCTGGCCGAATCCCAACACGTGTCAGAACTCGAGCTCGGCTGTAGGCCCCGGAGCCCTGAGGACTGCGCAGTTCCTCAACTCCCTTGAGGAACCGGATGCGTCCTCACAATTGCCCGCGTTCATCCGGCCGCTACCGGCTAAGATTGCTCCGGAAGATGTGACCTATCTCCATACTAAGGGGGCTCTATCTCTACCCAGCGTTAACCTTCAGAATGCCTTACTCAGCGCATACATAGATTACGTCCATCCATTTATGCCCCTCATCGAGCTGCATGATTACCTGAGCCTAATCAACGCTCGAGATGGGGTGTATGGCCAGACCAGCCTGTTCTTGTATCAATGTGTTATGTTCGCGGCGACTGCCTTCGTCGAGGTGAAGCACCTGAAGGAAGCTGGTTATACCAGTAGGAAAGCTGCTCGAAGGGAGTTCTTCTATAAGGCTAGGGTAAGTTGATTTTTTTTTTCACCAGCGCGTACGCTGTTACTAACGAATGCAGGCTTTGTATGACTTTGACTACGAGAGCGACCGCCTCATCCTCGTACAAGGGCTTCTGTTGATGACGTATTGGTATGAGACGCCGGATGACCAGAAGGACACATGGCATTGGATGGGGGTTGCGATCTCGCTAGCACATACCATCGGCCTACATCGAAACCCGGCGAACACCAACATGACGCCTCGGAAACAGAAACTGTGGAAAAGGATATGGTGGTCGT
This sequence comes from Hypoxylon perforatum, assembly GCA_028571165.1. NCBI lineage: Eukaryota > Fungi > Ascomycota > Sordariomycetes > Xylariales > Hypoxylaceae > Hypoxylon > Hypoxylon perforatum. The sequence goes on along the minus strand of JAOXNQ010000003.1, from coordinate 3,565,159 downwards.
GCTTTATGAGGGATCGTCTGATCGCCTTGGGTATGCGTCGACCGACACGCATAAAGGATGAGGATTTCGACGTTCCGATGCTAGACGAAAACGACTTCGAGATCGAGCCGCTCGCAGACGAAATCCAGATTATCGGCCCCGAATGCACGCTGATGCGCGACGTGATCATGCAGCAAGAGCTTGCTCTAATGTGCATTGCGAAGGCGAAACTCTGCCTTTGCATCAGCCGCATGCTGAAGGCACAGTACTCTGTCTTGATCAGAGACAAGTCGAGGGCGGAAAATACGACGAATAGCACGATGATGTTGTTCCCTAACAAGCAGCTCGATAACGTGGAGAGCGTCAACACGTGCGACCTGGAACTCATGGCGTGGGTGCAGTCGCTTCCGGCCTGCTGCAAGTACCGGCCGTTATCGGCAATGGACCTCAAGAACGGCCGCGCGACGATCGCCGTGCAGCGCAATCTCCTGCACATGGTGTACTACACGACGATATCCGCTCTCCACCGGCCCCAGTTCCTTCCGTCGTCGCCGACCCACGCGCCCCAGACGTCGGCGCAGGTGCAGGACATGTCCCGGACGCGGGTGCGCGAGGCCGCGTCGCAGATCACGCGCATGGTCGCTGAGCTGCACGCCTTCCGGCTCGAGAAGTACCTGCCGACCACGGGCGTCACCGTGATCCTGCCCGCCATGATCATCCACCTGCTCGAGATGAAGAACCCGCTGCCGCAGCCCCGCGAGGTCGCCATGCGCGGCTTCCGCCAGTGCATGAAGGTCATGGAGCGGCTGCGCGATATCTACGCTGCCGCCGACTACGCCGTCGCGTTCCTCGACGCCGCGCTGCGCAAGGCCGCGATTGATTTACAGGCCGCGGCCCAGAGCCAGGGGTTTAGTAATGGCGTTATTGGCAATATTAAATCGAACCTGTCGCAGTTCACTAACAATATGACGGCCGTCAACAACATGAACAACATGGCGACGCCGCCGCCCGAGAACGCGCCGTACACGCAGGAGGCCGCGAACCTATTCTCGAAGGTGGCGCTGCAGCAGCAGCAACAACAGCATCAACAACAACAGCATTTCGTGCCGACTATTGACTTGATGGCGGCGGCCGCGGTTCACTCGCCGTCGCACACCGAGAAGGAGGTGCTCACGCCGAGCGCGAGCGGGTCCTCGGACGGGCACGGGGCCCACATGGACCTCGAGATGGACTTTGATAGCCTGGACAACCACGACGAGTTCGACTGGAACGCGTTGACCGGCACTAACATCGACTTCGACCAGTGGTTGCAGTTTCCCGGCGAGGGCAACAAGGGTGGCGCTGGCGGCGGTGTCGCCCCTGGCCCCGGCCTTCAGGGTGCCGGGTTGGTGACGATGAGCGACATTGACGGGTCGGCGAATTTCAACATGGGGCTGCTCGACGGCAGCATCGCGCAGGGCGCCGTTTCCTGAAGATGAAGAAAGATTACGTACACATGATTGATGATGTGAAATGAGATGAGATGGTACATATACACATACGTTTTTGGGAGAAGAGCCTAAGCTGGTGCTGGCGAGAAGGCTTTTTCTATTTTCTTCTTTCTCACATCCGGCTTCGTCGGAAGTTTTGGAAACGTTTTACTATTTTACTACTACTTCTCTTGTCTATATATAGGCTGGGTACATGTAAATACTCGGACGTCCGCGGGGCGATTTGCGGGATTGAGGAGTTTTGGGTGCAACGGATTGATGAAAAGTTTTGAATAACTTTTTCGTTTTGGGGAGGGAGGCTGTCTACTTGTTTTGTTCTCTATACCCCATTGATGAGTATGGATTAGGGGGGAGGATGAGTTTACATAGGTCGCTCAAGAATATAGACGTTGGACTCGATATAATGCCTCATATGTTAACATATAATCCTGTCTTTGACTCGGCTCTCTCCCTTAGAGCACGGTTAACATATCCGTAACTCCCTCGTCAAGGATGACGGGATGTATATTAATTTTGCCCTGTTATGGTCTACCCGCCCGCCTGTGCAACCCCGAGTAGTTCGTGCTAAATTAAAACCCTGTTGCGGAAGAGGCTCATCTTAAATTAGCTGGGCGGTGGGTGACAGCTGCACATCATTTTTCTCCTATGCAATTCAGACGAACCACTAGGGATTTCTTGTACTCATGTAGTATTACGTCTGAGGCTACATAGGTACCCAGCTCATATATACCCAGGTACACACCGCCCAAGACAATAAAATTTGCAATATTTTGTTTCGGTACTGCGTGTAAGTTCCAAAATTGCTGCGAGATGTCTCGGCACACCCCTTTTATCGAGCTCGAGGTTGGAAAGTTACGGGATGAAGAGCGAGGTAAAATAAGCAAATTATAAGGAGTAACTCAATGAAGCTGCATGTGGTTTTGTTGCTGCAGCTTTTGATGAGTTTAAGTTTAATTGGGGAGTTAAGTCCCTTACGGTTAGCGCTAATGGTGGTTGCCGGGGCGGTACACCTCTATTGATTTGCTGGGCTTGCTTGGTTACATTGAAGGTTAGCACCTTAGGTTAGTGCGGGCTTTCGCTAACCTACAGGGTATCGCGTCGCCCATTACGAAACACCAATGAATGCGATATGGCCGACTTCTTTTTTCGCCAGTCAACTTCTAACTCTTCCCAAGCCTTAGCACCTCATTCTCTCATTCGTTTCTTTCTTCTCCCTTTCTTTCACTTCATCTGCGCTCATCAAACAAGGTGATTGTACCTGTCAGCTGCGCTTCTTGTTTGCCATTTTTCTTCGTTTCCTTTTTTGTAGTAACAAAGTACATTTGCCCCGTAATCCGTCGCTCCTTTAAAGACACGAGAAAGGGAACAGTCAGCGCCTTACACGCAGATAATTGATACCCACTCGTCACACACGTCACCAGCGGTGATCAACCAAACTTAACTACATCCACTCCGTCCCGAATTTGCGAACCCAGCATTCCTGTGGCCCATCTTTCCATGCGTACCTCCTAAGCAGTTGTCTCAGCTATCTCAGCTACACTTGCCTGGACCCTTCTGCAGGTAACCGAAAATATCTGAGACCCTTCTTTGAGAAGTCACCAACCTCCAACCGCCTCTTTTCTAGAATTGCGACGACCGGCCTGGACATCGCCCCTGCATTTGTGTCTCGCGAGGGAACCCAAGGAATTTGTGGGAAGGCGACAAGGAGTTTAGGTGTACATTCGCATTCGGGGGGAAGAGGGAGATGAAAGTTTACAAACGGAAAACCCAACCGTCATAGCTTCCCGCAATGGAAGACCGATCCTGATTTCGCTGCCCACCTCCACATAGTCGTGTCGACAGGTCACATCTGAGCTGGAAATGCCTGTTCAGATAATTGCACCTCGCACACCGTCCCGGATACTAACCCACAGCAATCAAACATGGCCGACCAACGCGTATCTACGCCTACCGGTTCGCGAAGCGCAGTCCGACGAAGCCTTCGCTCTAGTTCTCAATCCCCGTCCCGTTACCAGCACCGTTTAGGCGACGATCTTCTATCCCAACTATCTCCGAATGTCGCAGTCGAGGCCCTCCGATCGCCCACCGGGGCTCTGAAAACATGCATGGATCAAGCTTCGGCCTCCGAGCAGGCCTTTGCTATGAGGGCTGCAATTGCCTCTAAGAAGATACGCGAATGGCTCGAAGAGGTTTCTAGTTGGCTTTGGCCGAGAAATAGTGGTTCGGCAGGTTTTGAGATGCCTCCTGCTAAGAGAAGGAAGCTATCTCAATCCGAAACCCAAGGAGCCGATGGAAAAGGCAAGCTGGCCGAATCCGATCCGACACACGATGGCGAATATCTCGGTAGTCTACCTGCGACCGTCGTTGACCATTACGAAAAGCGAAACGACCAAATACAGCAGGAGTTGGATGACTTGGACCTAGAAGAGATTAAGAACCAGGTTCTACACAACCATATCTTCCCGCTATCGCGACCTGGTAGCCCGTTCTCTGAAAGCGGTCGTTCCGTTGCGTCAACCTCCATCTTTGCTAAGATGGAGGACCTGACGGCTGTTGTTACCGCTATCACCGTTCAGGCCTTGCCAAATCTATCTAGGCTAACGAGACTACTAAACACGTGGGGTGTGCGGTTGCTCGTTCTACGAAAAGTCCCAGCACTACTCAAGATGATTACGGAAGCCGAGGTAGCCATACGTTCTGGCTGGAGCGCAATTGAGTCAGTAGAGTCTAGTCTTACTAAACCCAACAAACACGAAGAAAACAATGGAGATGAAGGTTCATCTGGTCTTACCAGAAAAGATTTCGACGTCATGAAACGTGTCATCCAGCAGAACGTTACGAAGCCAGGCCGAGCCTTAGACTATATGCTTGATCTTTTAGAAGGTTCATCTGATACTTTACCGGACGACTGGCTAGATGAGATGGAAGCCCTTGAGCGGGATTATGCACTATGGGAAACAACTGCGGAGCACAAAGTTAGGATGGGCGAGAGCTCGAGCTTATTCGAAGTGTCCCCCGAGCCCACTCGCCAAACGGTGCCTGAGACCCCCCGACCAAAGATACATGTACAAGGCCCGAGCCCGACCAAAGAAATCTTCGCCGACGAGCCTGACACAGAAACACCAGCGCCAGTTCGGTCAATCTTTGATTCTTCCAGTCCCGAAGCTAGTATTGGTTCGCAGGATGTGGTTAAGGACATGGGTTTGTACGATGGTGCTCAGGAAAGCCGCCTGTTTCGATCGAAGCCTCCTGGCAGCCTGTCATTTGGCAGACCTGAAAATGTGCGAACGACCGTGAGTAGTCAAAACAGCCCTGTGTTGGGTGAAGTTGACCAGAATATCGTTCGGCAGGCTCACCAGGAACTGAAGAAACCGGCTTCAATTATTCGGAGGGAGCCGACTTCAGATGACGAACTTGAAGGATCGGTTTTGGAACCTTCAATTTTGGAGCCAGTAGATGAAGAGGGGGAAGAACCTGAGTTGCCTCCTGCCCGATTTCCAAGACGAGCAGAGAGTAAGGACTCTCTCGCTTCGACTGTCATACACGAGCCTCCAAGTGGCTTCCTCGATCACTCAGATAATGCATCGTTTAGAGAGGGATCTATGGAACCGGATCTACCGCGTTTGCCAGATCCCGACGAGCCATTTTCAAGTGATGCTATCAGCCCACCCAGCTCGCCACCTTTACGATACAAGATTCGGTCTACCTCGGTCACCTTTAAGGATGTACCTGAGATCAACACACTACCGGAGACGACTAGTACTCCTCCCCGGAGCCCCCTTGACCCTCCTGAAATTTTTGATGCCGATACTTCGTTCGAGTATGAAAGCCAGATTAGCAGTCCAGGCCGTATGAGCACAGTTAGCTCCAACAGTGACGACGACCTCCACCAGAAGCTTAAGGTGCTCCTTCAAACTATCCCGGCTAAGATCCGTCTCGATAGGAAGCCTAGGATTAACCTGAACCCACCCGATTTAAATCTTCCCGCACGACCGAAATCTAGAACCGACACCACCCGTCGTAGCAATTCCAGCATGTCTTCACGTGCCGGAACTCCTTTCTCTCGAAGCGGCACGCCATCATTCATGTTGGCACCTGCTAGAGAGACCCACCCGAGGTCGAACAACAGCCCAACAATAAAAGTCTTCAACTTGACTCGGCCTACGGGCGAACCTCCCCTCAAGCTGCTCATTCGGACTATCGGAACAGGAGACAAGGAAAGAGTCATGGTTCGGATCGGTGGTGGATGGGCTGATCTGGGTGAATACCTTAAAGAGTATGCTATACATCATAGTTCACGATCCAAGGGTGAGGGCTTGGTAGACGTTAAGGACGTGCCGGCTATGCCAAATGGCTTAGGATCTAGCCCATCAAGCCGACCCAACTCTGCCATGGGATCTCCAATTACGCCCCTTGCAGTCCGGAAGACTAGAAAGAGTCTGGGCGAAGAAGGGGCACCGAGATACCCAATTCCGAAGACACCTTTTTCGAGCGCCAAGTCGGACCTAGATACACCGTCTCCCGAGGCGTCGGCTAGGTCGCGCGAATCATCTCATGTAGATTGGGATGAGGAAGACAGTGCACTCGGATTAGCAGGGCCGAAGGGCAAGAAGGTAGACATGAATGACGAGAGCCGAAAATGGGTGGAGAGTGTGAGGGAGAAGGTCCGCATCGCTAGCGGCGAGCGGCCGCCTCCAGATCAACGACTTGACACGAAGTTCGGTGAGATGGGTAAAGTCGGAGGTACGAAACGGTTGTTCAGGAAGCATTAGGAACACCTGTACAAACCGTAACGTATTTTACTTTGACTACGAATCTCGATAACAGGGAGGCCGCGATGGGGTATACGGGTGTTTATAATCGTCAAGGAGGGCGGAGTAGAGGACAAAAAGGGGGAAGGAAAGCGAGGAATTATTCACCGAAGGGAAGGGACCGAGGATAGGATTTTTTCGATATCGGTAAAGCATCCCGGGGCCGGTGTTCAACGGTTTTCTCTCCATTTATAGCAGGGAAGGGTAGGGCCTGCATTGCGCTGGGTTTTTTCTGTTTTATTTTACCTACCTGGACATTCGCACACGACGTGCACACATACATACTTTTTTCTTGTCTGTTTTGAGCATTGTTTTTACTCCATCAATACCCCTTTTTTTTCTTCGTTACTGTAAGCTACTCCAAGGAGAGCTAAGAAACTTCTTTTAAAACTCTAAAATGAGAGAATATGAACAATAACTGCATCGTCTTGGTCGGGTATTTGTGATTGAGATGTGAAGTGAAGATAGCCTCGTGGTTGCTTATTGGGTTTGCTACTCAGCTCTACGGTACTCGTCTTTTTTTTAATACAGCTGTCGAGCTTTGAAACACTATCTGAAAATGGCGAGCTAATGTATGACTTGGAACCATTACAGGTAGTTGCCCCACACAAGAGATCGGGGGTTTTCGAAGGAAAGAAAAAAAAAAAAAAAAAAAAAAAACTAAATGTTAATTCGAAGACTCGAACCGTCGACACCAAAAAGCAAGCCCAGGTAGGACATCCAACCCCCTCCTCCCTCCCGCGCCAGCCGAATACCCCACGGGTAAGGTACCGGTTCCCCCAAGTGCCCTCTATTCCCCCAGTGCCCTCTGTCCCGTGTCTTTTATACGACCGCTTTATGTGGAGTGGTAGGGTTTCGCTTTGATCCTTCTGGCATAGTAACGGTGGATGTCCCGGCCCAGGCTTTCGAAAAATCCTTAGTGGTAAGGATTTTATCTAACCTTTGTAGAGTCATCGGCACATACCACTCGACTAAACCATGCGTGATGGGACCGAAGAGCGGCATGCTACGAGAAAAGGCTGACGGTTTGACCTGCTGTTTAGGATTATAAGGTTAGTGGTAGGGAGGGTACCGTATTGTAGGTACGTACTTGAGTTCACAGGGCAACGGCGTACCTACCGTCCCACCAAACTTGGTACGTACCTACCTAATAGTTTTCGGTGAGGTATTGGCAATGGAAGACCTGGTACTTGCAGTTTCAGTTAGGGAAGTTCTATTGGCGGAGTTGAATGTCGACATCGTATGCGGCTCTATTCCACCTGGGTCGCATAAAACACGGAACAGATTCCATGGCCAAGGTATGGCCACGTTTACCTACATACGTACAACATGGTCTTAGAAGTTTCATGCTTCTATCATGAGTCCGTCCTTACATGAACTGCTGCTTCTATTTCTTTTTACACTCTATTATGTCCCTTGTGCACGCATTCGGTATCCGCCGCCAATGTGCATTACATTCATCCATCCTTCTTTAGGGAGGTATACAGCGAACGGGACTCGGCGTCCGTCCCTGTGATCTGAAGATTTGCTTCCGTGGTCCTACGGCGCACCGGGTGTCCTCGCTAAAGGGGCCGCCCAGCTCGTGAGAGCGAGGCGGGACGCGTTGACACGGTCGGAGGGACTGGGGATGTCGGTGGTCAGATTATCAGGAGACTGCGCATGTTCTTGGTGGAAGGACGGAAGACAAAGGAAGGCCGGTCTGGTAACAGTATCAGCGTACAGATTATACCTTAGGTAGGTAGTAAACGGTGTGTTATGGCCCCTTTGACATCGAGATGTCTACCCCTTTTAACCCCTTTTACTGGTCTGATTTGCGTATTGCTAGTTTAGAATATAGTATAATGTGTATTTACGTATTTATGGATGATATATCTACATTGGCAGCTTAATTTCGAGCAACAATAAATAGTAGAATGACTTACAGGAAGTCGAAACATGGTCGTGGTGGATTATATAATATGCCCGTATTAGGGAAGCGTCATGGGACCTGCTTAAGTTGACTTGATTATCCAAATACTCGATTAACTTGATTAGTACCATGTTAGGTAATAACCTAATATGAAGCAGGTACAAGGTGGTAAAGGTGGTAATGTTCTCAATCAAGATTTTGTTTCATCTTCCAGTACAACCCATCCAACTCATAGTTCAACATACCACAGACCTACATTATCTACTCGGTACTAATGCTTTGACATGTGTATTGTAACATGTCTGTAACGGACCGTGCCGTTTGCCACAGCAATCCGGGAGTTGATGCCGTCCTACCGGCTTCCGGGTTACAGTGGCCAGGCAAACGAACCCACTCCAGCCTCACATCTTCCATTTGGGTCGACAACTTTCACCGACAAAACTGACATCCGGTTTTGAATTGAAAACTGGCACTTTAGTCTCCGTTGGTTTCCCGGTCGATGATGGTGGGATTGTTTTGACTTGCTAGCTGATATCGCTGATATCATCGCCGCGTCGCTTGGCCGGACAGATGCAGCATTCATTTTCGGTTTCGGGCCTGTACATTCAATAGCAACGGGGCGTATATGCATACAGATATTTGTTGGGCAATTCTACTTTCGTCCGAATTCGGTTTGTTGCTGCCAATACCTGCCGCGGGCTGCGCTCTTCCTTGTTCCTTGCCGCATTTGCTGATTATTTGTCTTAGCCTCTGCCGCCTCCCCAAGCGATCGGGCCATGAATGCCCTCAGCATCGAAGCCTCTCTTGTGTACCTTGGCATCTCCATGTTTACACGTATCCATTACCTCGGTATTACCACTGGGCAGGAATAGCCGGCATGTTCTACTGCCGAAGCCTTCTATTCTCGAGAATGCCACAATGATCAGTCACTCTGACTGCATTCGTAGCTGCTGAAACAGAGTCCCTATCATGGGAGACGTATATCGTAGGAAGATTGTACCACCCCTGGTTGAACTCGGCTTACGGACAAGGCTCGACGACATCTGTTGTCTGGCATTTCCCGGAGCCACTACTTGAGCGAATACGAGTGCCCAGCCTTCTCCCTACTTCCTCATGATCATCAATATCCACAACCCGTAGTGAAAGCCGGGTTACGTTTGGAAGTGCAGTACACAGATCTATTTTCTCACTCGACTGCCTAAGGGGGAAGGTCCAACAGCGGCACGCACAAAAGAACAACAACAGAACATCCATCGAACTACCGGACCTAATGGGAGTATGTGCCGTCGTGCTGTTGGCAAATAGGAACCGATCCTATGTCTGCCTTAGCGTCTATACTAGCAAAAGGTCGTGTTTGAAGCCAACGTGTTTGCCACAGCACAACTTACATAGGTAGACACATCTTCGCATGCCTGCTCCCTTACGACTCTGGAAATTCCATGCTGTGGCACAACGCCAGACAAGGCAGGCCCCTTTCCCATAGGCAGCGCTTTTTGGTATTCTCGTTCCGGTTCTTATTCCAGTTCTGCGACCTAGATACCTCAAAGCTGGGTCCGCGCCATATTATGGTTTCCCTTCATCTAGGACAGCCTCAATTACGTTTCATTCGAACCGCATTGGTATCTCAGTGCGTAGGCAATCTTGAGTTATTCTCTAAATGGCAATCCGAATGTTCAACATGCTCGTAGGATGAATGAGCAAACTACTGGGTACCCTCTTACCCCTCTCGTTGCCTTCTGTTCTGCCTTCTCTGGTGGAACTAACAACAAGTAGGGGAAGACTTGGTGTCTTTCTACTTACGAAACCCGCGTTGCTTAACCCGAGTATCCGAAGAGGTAAAGAAGTAACTAACAGGTGCCGACAAGATGTGTATGAGGCTATGAAAGGCGGTTTGGGGACGTAACAATATACGCACCGTTTAGCCACTTTCGACCTTAAAATGGGATCCTCAGGGGCAAAAAGACAATTCAGCTTCAGGGTCCGACGATCGTCTTTGTTGGCAACTGAGATTGGCCGTTTTCTGTGTCGGCTGCCCGTTTGACGTGCCCTTGAGTTAATCGGAGCTGTACGACTTAAGATCTGGAGCGCCATACCTCTGATAGAGAAGGGGTCTTGAGGGGGGTTGGTGCGACTCCGCAGAAGCGCTCGGCCACTCAACTGCTCGGATCTATTCGGCCAGCTGCTTCTCGAAAGGACTGAGAAGGAGAAGTGTGGCAACCATGATCTTCGTGGCGCGAACTAGTCTTGCTAGTCTGGGAGGGGTTCCAGCGCAGCGGCGCCTCCAGATATTGTCGATATTGGGCTGCATGAGCGTCGGGATGCGTGTCGCGGCGAATAGCATGTCTTGTCGATATTGACATGCCACCCTGGCGATCATGAGAGTTGCATCCGAAGCCTACGCTACGTTCAAAAGGCAAAAAAAGGTAGTGAAACTTTGGGTAGCGACATTGAATAGCTAAGGAAAGGTCCAAACGCTACTTCGCGCTTCTGCAGCCAAAAGACATCGGTTACACGGGGTGAGACGCCGGAGTTTTGAGCTGCACGGTAACCCGCAGTGGCCCATCTGCTACGTGGGCTACGTGGTAGCTGGGTAAGAGAATACCTGGGGGAGTGGGAGAGCCAGCTACACCTTCACAGCTTTCAGTCCAGAAACGTTTCCGTCAAAAGTATTCGAGAACACGGCATTCTAGGCATCTAGGGCAATCGATTAAGTCGTCCCTCATTCTCGCCGCGATAAGCTAGATTCATAGCTAGACTGCAAGTCGCTCTACCCGGCAATGATGCTCATTTGACCTGCGACCTAGTATGTCATTGATATTTTACATGCACGGCGGGCGCAATTAGGATTATGACGAACGTTGGGATCTCGATGCATATGGGCGAGACACGATGCTCCAGATATGTTAGGCTCTAAGAGCAATGCGATTCGCAAGCTACTGCCATCTCCTCTTTGTTGACGACTACTTTTACGTAGGGTACCCTAAGACTCGCTGCTGAAAGTGCGCGACACAATGTCTCATACACAAACGTCAACAAACTGATATTCTCAAATGTCACAAATAACGGGCTGAAGGATATTAATGTTGCTCAAATCAAGATCCGTCTTCAGCCTATAACCTGTACTAGGGGTGGCCTACTGATACGCAAAATTGTCAGTCTTCGGGCGACTGCATGCTGACCCACGACCCCGTATTTGGCTGACAGGCAGACAGGTTTATCACGCGTATACGCAGTCATTACTGACATTGCAGACATACACATCGTCGACGCCCGAAACTGAGATGTAGTTGGAACACACACTGATCTGTGCGTACATATACCTACCTTAAGGTACGGTGTGTAGCCGGGGCGAGAACGGGCTTTATTAGGGGGTGTATATGCATAGCATGTGTTATGCAGAACAAGTAGCACGACATAACGCGCAAGGAAAATTGGTGTCCAATATGGATCTGCTCCATCGCTGCGGAGTAAGTCGTCCCAATTTACGACGATGATAAACTCTGGGTGACTGGCTTGGTTGGGACTAGCCAAGGGGACGGCTCAACTGGTTAACTGGTTCATCTGGGTTCGTCCGGGTTCTTTCAAGATGGGAAATGTAACCTGTTGACGACAAATTTCACAAGACCCCTGTTTTTGCACCCCGCTCTCATTCCCCATTTCCATTTCCATGCTCATGCCCATTCGCAAGGTGCTTGCATACGAGGTGCGTTAGTTGCGAAATGCGATAGAGGGGATTCATTACATAGTATATCTTCACGGCACTTAAGAAACCGTCTATTTCATTTTCGTCATTAGCTGGGCTTAGGCTTGGGCTTGGCTAGTGCCACATGCGACATGCCACAGCAGCTAAGGCAGCTAAGGAAGACCTGGAGGGGGAATGAGATGAGGATGAGGGTCAGGAACGGCAAGGTCCGAAGCCACTGACCTGGAGGCGTTTTTTGGAGGGGGTCATGTCATGCTTTTAAGGCGCACCGCCTCGCTAGTCACTTGACGTCTCTAAATCGCTCTACGCCAACATTTCTGGAGGTTTGCTAAGAGGTTGAACGGCTTGTTTCTGTTTCCTTTCCACCCCTTGTACCTATCACCTATCGCGACGGAACAAACCCCCGAGACCTTGTCACCTCGGGAATTTGCATGAAGGATCGAACCTCTTGCGCGCGCCAGTTATCCGCATATTTGATTTGACGCGTTCCCTACCTTCGCACAGCGGTTGTTTCGCAACTCTGAAAAACGCCGGAGAGCTAAGCCCGAGTTGTTGAAGAGGGAGCAGCTCGGAGCTAGTCAGCTCAGGCTGTGAAGCAGGACGCCCAAAACTGCATATCTATCAACACTCTCTCCGTGCACTTCGTCAGCACGTTCTTGTTGCCATGTTCCAGACATAATCCCCCCAATCAAGTTGCTCAAAACTACATCAATATGGTTAATGTTGATATCGATGCGTTTCTGCAAAAGGGCTATTGGCCAACTTCCAGAGCTCGGAGCCCCGATTCGAGAGTGTAAGTTGCCTACCGAAGCTCTACCCATTCATAATTGAGCATTCATGTGAATGCGCTAGCCTTATTGGCCAAAGTCAGATAGCTTGCTAAAACGTAATAAACAAACCAGTCTCGGCACGAATACTCCATCGAGTCGATCTTCTTACGTAGACATAGTTCCGAGGAGGCTGCCGAGCTATCGGCCTCCGCCCCCAAAGGTCGAAGATGAAAGTGTGGCCGTCGCGAAAGAGTATGGGTCTGAGGTCTCGCTAGTACCCGGCGAGGAGCCGCTATACAAGGGAGATGTTGAACAATATCCTATCCTCCTTCCCGTGCACGAACATAATCCCGAGCGGCGCTTTGTTCTAGTGTCGACCCCATCCGATTCTGCCGATGATTCTTCGGACGGCGTCAAGAAGCTGCCGAAGCGACCCAAATCTAGGGGTCTGCCGCTCGAACCAGAACCTACTTCTTACGAAGCGAACACATGTCGGAGGCGTCCTAAAAACGAAGAGGATCTCGAAAAGAAAGAGCCTGAAAAGAAACGTGATACGGGCCCACCCCGTGAGAAGCATCGCAGTAAACTTGACCATCTACCAGCCATAGTCACCGACGTGAACTCACCACCGCGGTCACCTGACAAGAGAGCAAAGTCCACAGCACGATCTGAAAAGGGAGATAAGGGAGATGATTACTTCTCACCGCGGCTCAATTCACGGCTTCAGAATGGAACCACACTGTCGCCAGACGTTATAGAACATGGTAGTAGAGGAAGGGAACGGGGGTATTATCATGGCGGAACGAGTCCTTATGCCCAGGACCGCAACCGCTCGGCTCAACCTAACGTTCAGTACGAGAAGAGCCCCCGCGACGATAGAAGATATAAAGACAAAAATACGACGTCAACTAAGCCGCCAAGTCCTACTCACCATAAACGGCGCTCGACTGCGGATCTCCCCCAGCAACTAAAACCACCTTCAAAAGTAGACCGCGAGAAGGGTCGGCAATATACTGAGCCTCGGTCTCCCGGCATCGACCGGAATGGCTACCCACGATCGGAGCGGGATAACGCATCACAGGTTTCGTCGGGATCTACAGATAAGCGCGGATCCCCGCCTTCCAGTGAATATTATTACTCCAGTGACGAGGAAGGGCGCCGTCGGATCCACGCCCATCGTCGGCACGAGTCAGACACAAAGGCATACCTTGGAGCGCCAATAGAATTGAAACCAGGCGACAAGCGACGATCGCGGGCCTCATCCCCACTTCCGTCGCCAAGGGTATCTCAGGTATATGAAAAGGATTATGTACCTTCTTCCAGCCCGCGGAGCTCTACGTTTCCAAAGGATATCCGATTTACTCGAAACGAACAGCGGACCCAGCCGCCGCTGTCGCGGACCTCCACAGGGAAATCGGTGTTAAATGCTACTGCTCCAATAGCCATTCCAGTCGTTGCGGCGGCGGCGGCAGCAGCAGCAACAGCTAGATCGGGATCTCCCCCTGTTAGTCATCGTCAGTCGGCGGTACGCCCACCATCACGAGCAGGGTCTTTGCAGTCCGAGCCACGTGCGTCGGCACCGAAATTATCATCTAGTCCTCAGCGCCAGGCCCGGCAACCGATTGACTCTAGCCCGCTAAGAGAGGTATCACGCGTGGAGCAGCCCATATTTACAACCAAGCGTTATCTCGATGAAATTCGCGCTGGCAGACTTCCCGATATGCAATATTGCCCACGACGAAAAGCGGTTGCAGGGTGCGTTGACTGGCTCACGCTTCCTCGCTGCGACAATTTCAACATCTGCCCTTCATGTTACGAAGCCGCGTTCGCCGACACTGAGTTCGCGCACCATTTTGTTCCTATGCCGTTCCGCCCGGCCGACAGGCCCATCGCCTGCGACTTTGGAACGTCCCGGTTTTACCACATCGCGTATTTCCTGATGAGTAAACACAGGAAGGCGGACTTGAGCCTGTTCCGCAGCATCGCGAACATCGCAGCTCAGGGCCAACCGTGCGCGGGGCCCCGAGAAATAAGCCGCACCTGGTTTTCCGTGAGGGATCCCCGTTCGGCGCGGCCTATCGAAACCTTTAACGTCTGCAGCACCTGTGCGGGGACCGTCGTACAGCTACTGCCGAATCTGACGGGCATATTCGTCCCGCTGGACTCGCCAGCCGAGCCTACGCGGGGCGTGTGCGCCATGCATCAGCAGAACGAGCGGCGGTTCATGTACTACTTCGACCTGCTGGAGGCGGCGTCCGACAAGGCGCTCCTCAGCAAGAGCACGCCGGACGTGCAGGCGCTCGCGGACCGGCTGCGCGACATCACGGAGGTGCCCGAGTGCGTAGGAGACCGGCCGGTGCGCAACGGCAAGTGGTACACGATGCTGTCGCTCCCGGACTTCACCGTGTGCGAGGAGTGCTTTGGCGAAGTAGTGTGGCCCATGATCCGCAGCGACAACAACTCCATCGCTGCCAACTTCATGCAGAGCCCCGAGTTTCGGCCCCTAGCTGCGTGTCAGTTGTACTCGCCGCGCATGCGCCAGGTTTTTGGGGACGCGGTACATCAGAGCGATATTAGGTACCTGGCGAATAAGTTGAGGGAGAGAGAGGACAAGGAGCGCGAGTTCCACGCTAGGATCGTGGGGCTCGATCGCAAGATCCTTGGGGATGATTGGATTAACATTGAAGTAGAGAGGGCGCAGAGGGAGTGGGCGAAGTGGGAATGATGTAGGGGTATAGGTGGTAAGGCAAGGTAATATATATTTGGGTACGACGGGTATAGATGATAAAAAGGGGAAGGGGGCAATGGATATGGGGTAAGGGGTAAGGTATAGGGGTAAGGGGTGAGGGGTATGAGGTACGGGACATATATGAGTGGGTACGAGACTACGCGTGAGCATGAGCATGTATAACGAGCGAACTGAAAAAAGGTATAAGTGACGAGTAATGAGATACGGATATTGGCGACTCCTAAGTCATGGCTTATTTGGTTCGATTGGAACTTTCACGTACGAGCGCCTATCAATTTACATTCATGGGAGCGAGTTGGGTTGAATCCCTTCCTTCATCCCCCCTTTTTGACCGCCTTCTGGTTTCCTTCACGTATCGGTACAGCTTATCTGTCACCGGTCAGCTGCTGCGGCCAGTTCGCGGGGCATGTCCCCGTGCAGGGGATGCCGGACGTGGCCTGGTTGTTGATGTTGCTGCACAGGTACTTGGGGGCGGTGCTGCCGGCGAGCGTCGTGATATTCACATTCTCGAAACTGAAATTCGAGCACGGGTTCGAGGCCGAGCAGTGGATGGCACTAGCAATATTATACCGACTAGTGCCCGTCACGTTGATCCACCGCACGTCCGAGATGGGCAGGCGCGAGGTATCGCAGCCCTGGCCCGTGTAGATACACGACGTCACGTAGATGGGCTGGTTGACGTTCTCGGCTACGATGTTGCTGAAGGTGATGTTCTTGACGTACCCCGTCCCGCTGTACGTCTTGATCCACGCCGCGTTCGACGAGTGCGTGCACTTGATGTTGTCGAAGGTCACGTCTTTCACGTAGTCGGCTACGTTGGACGGGTTGCCGAGAGACCCGATGGTCGCGCATCCGGATTCGTAGCAGTGCACGTTTTTCACTTGGATGTTGGTGCTGTTGCCTTTGACGGCGATGCAGTCCTGTTGTGGGTGTTAGGGGGCTGTTTTCTTAGATAGGGATACGGAGGAGAGAAGAGGAGAATAGGTAAAGATGGAAAAGTGAGGAGCGAGCTTACATCACCACACGTCACCGTCCAGTTGCTAATGAAGACGTCCTTCGAGTTCCAGGTGTCGGTGCCGTCTGTATTGACCGTACTCCACTGGCTGTTGCTGGTCGAGTTCATGTCGAGGTTCGTCATGGTGACGTTCTCGCTGTAGGCGACGAAGGTGTCTGGGTTCGTGGTTATCATGTTAGCGATATTTCACACGATACCAAGCTTCCTTACGTATCTACCTAGGTAGAAACGACATAAGGGGGCACAGTCACTCACGCCAGAACTGGCTCTGTCGCCAAGTAATGCCGTCGATCAGGACGTTTTTTGCGTGCCACAAAGTGAAGCTGATGGGTCGGCCGGCCTGGTTACTACCACTACGATTCTCATCGTACCAAAGCTGGCCCTGGCCATCGAACAACGCCTTGCCGAAGCCGCGGAAGCTGATGTCCTGGCCGCCGACGCGCCACGCCGTCGACCGCTGCGCGTACTCGACGCCGATGCTGCTGCGCAGCCAGTACTGGATGTCGGCCGACCACCGCAGCGTCCCGTGGATCTCCACGTCCACCTTGTTCAGGTTCTGCAGGTCCATCACCTGCCCGATGTGGAACAGGCCCTCCGTCAGGATCACTTTTCCGTTCTGCCCGCACTGCTTGAACGCCTGCAGAATCTGCGGCGTGTCGTCCGGCTCCTTCCCGTTTGACCCCGTCTCCAGCGGCGTCACCGTGCACGTCGAGCCCGTCACGTTCAGGGCCGCGAAGGCGCCCGTGGCGAGCGCCAGCAGCGGCGCGAGGATTGTTGACTTCATCTTTACTTGCTTGCTTTAGTGCTTGGCTTGATGGTTAGATATCTAAACGCCAAGCTAGGTTAAGATGCAATTGCGCAATCGATTGCTTTTATCTTATTCTAAGAATCGAAGGGTTTGGAGGTATGACGGTGAAGAGCAGAGCTAATAAATGCTGGGAAGCGGAGTTTTCCATCTTGGTATATGGCGTCGCCGGTCACCTGGGTATTCTGCACAACGTCGCCCCCTCGGGGTAGAAAACAGGAACTAAGCGAACTCATATTACCGCCTTGGTCCAGGCCGCCTCAATCGAGGTAGGTTGGGGAGGCGAAAGGGGAAGAGTAACGGAGCGTTGCAACGTCAGGAGAGACGACATATATTATTTTGATGCTATATCAGGGAACAAAACGTGTCACCGTCACCCCAGACAGGGACGCGCTCGAATCAGAGAGCCCAGGCACCTAGACTGTAACCTTGGGTTGTCAAAACCAACCTAGGTGGAGGGACTCGGCTAATATGAGTTGGGGGTGGAAAAAGGGGACAGGTTGATTAAGCGGATATTAAAAATCCGGGGCCTAGAATACCCTGCCTGGCGAAGCCGAAGCCATGAGGGAAAAGCTTCGCAATATGCACGGCAGATTGGATTGCCGGGGTAGAAGTTTAGGACTTAATTACACATCTATCAACGCTACCGAGGTCTATATCAAGCATCTATTCCGTTCCTAGAAATAGAAAGCTCTTTAAGAAAAGGCAGTGACGTGACTGGCATGCTAATTTCACCACGATACAATGAAGACATCTAATTAATAAGAGAGGCAGGTAAATACGTTGGATGGTATATAGTAGGGAATGCCGTCAATAATATGAACCGCGTCTTAATTATGCAGCCAGCCTAGAGTAAGTTGGAATAAACCAAATATTTCTCGTATGCTTTCATGTTTGCATGACTGCAACTGTATGGTTGCTCTCGAGCTCGAGCGAGTTAGAAGACGAGTTAAACAGCCAGCAATTTGCACCGGAATTCATCTCTGCGCTATACGACAAAGCTTTACACCAAGAAACAGCTGTGCAGGCTTTCTGGCCGCCGGCGCCCCAGTTGTTGAGTAGAAAGCATGCCTGAATACAGTCTTGAAGCGAATATGCCAGCAACCCAGACCACGTAGTAATAGACGGGTTCCCCAGAATTCGTTGCCCGCATGTTACTCGATACTGGTCGGAGTTTGTATCCTCAATTAGTGTGCCGTCGAGTTCGGGGCAATTGATGTAGAGGCTTTCGACGAGGGATGGCTTAGGAGTCACATAATCGACGAGTGCTGTTGCCGTAGTAGAAGCCGACGCAGTGGGATTTGTTGTTGAAGAGATAGGAAACAATGTCGAGGTCGGTATGCTGGTCACTACTGATACGGATGCGCCACAATGTTCCTTCTTTGCTAAGGCACCCCCTAGGCCGCCTCCGATAGCAGCACCCACGACGAGTGCTGTTGCGAGCGCGATAAGCGTACGAAAGCAAGAGAACTTAGGCCAAACGGGCTGCCATGCTCTGAGCTTTGTTGTTGAGATACATCACTGGGCTTTGCAGCTCCCATAATAGGGGTTGGTGTGTACTCAAACGCTTCGGGAGGATGATTCAGCTCGTGTACTTCTGGGAGGTGGTTCGGACCGTTGGGATATTCGATTGGCTGGGTATGAAACTCGCTGTACTCATGCTGTGAAGCCATTATATTTCTGACTTGACTATAGTGCTTGAGGTCGTTCTTGTAGGGCCCTTGTTATTAAGAACAGGGGCTAGTCGGGGGTTGGAAGGTATTTAATGGTAATCTGGGAAGGGGTCAACTATAATAGATAGAGTCTCTGGTAGTGGCTGAGATCGGAAATTGGATCGTTCTTAGACATGGCTGCGTCAGGACCTCCGTGCTCCTCTTAAATTGACGGCGTCAATGGTTTCATACCGCGGAAGGCCATTGGTAAAGTCTGAGAGACAAAAAGTCCCCTTGAGAAAGTCAACCGGCCTGGGATTATGGTTGATGATCGCACCCATTTCTGGACTGGGCGACTTGCACATCTTTTACGAAGCGCTACCCGCTCTGCGGACACTCTCATATCGTGACCATTGTTATCCCTTGTTCAGCCCGTTGCTGCTTTTTGCGTATATCATCGCCTGCAACTCGGGTTTTCATCGTAGAGCTACCCTTTTATAGAATTTAAACTAGTGCTATAACTATTCAAATCGTGGAAACGCAACTTATATATAAAAATGAGCCCTGTCTTTATCGTGATATTAGAGTATATTATGTCGTCCTATAGCATGATTTATAATTAATTAGATTTACCAAGTTATGCTTAATCACTATATTCCTGCATCAACGAGCTAACATTTCATTATTTTGTATTTAAAATAATAATAAATTCTGAGTTAATCTGTGAAGTAATGTCAATGGTTAGTGTACCATAGTGACAGAGTACATACTTTATATTAGACCAAACTCTTCACAATGTTTGCCTAATTACGAGGCAGGTAGTCTTTTAGACGTCTTGGTGTGTTTTATTGAGGGAAGTAGATATGCAAATGCTGGCTGGATTGATGTCTTCTAAACTGGTTGAGTGAGGTTGGTGGTTGGTCAATAGAAGAGAACGGAAAGACGAATGTAAGCTGCAGGATATCCTTACTGCCACCCATGACCGGATAGAATTTGATATTCAACCTTTGTGGAGAAGATGTGCATTCTATTTGGACGATTATCACTTCAAGCCGCGGAAGCTGTTGGTGTCATCTTTGCCCACATCACATGGGTAGGACTAGTAGGTCTATTGGTAAGTAGGAGGGAGGTAGATGACACGGGACAAGCCTCTTCAACCTATATGCTAGGGGCTTAGTAGCTATTAGGGTTATAACTCTTCTCACATTTCCTTATCACTTAGTTAGCCCTGGTAACTAGGTAATAACTAGATATCGCTTATAAGCATCGCTTTTTTATTTTTCTTTCATTATTATAGAATGCAGGTAAGTTCGAATGTGTTTTTTTCCAGGAAAATCGTCTCTTACAGCTGAAAAAGAGTGTCACACTTGCTAGAGCTCAATGCGCTATAATTACAGGGGAGCTAGCGGATAAGATATACTATAAATTAGCTACCTTTCAGCGGCACGTGGCTCCTATCGTACCTAATTTTTGAATTGGGGGTTAGTGGGAATAAGCCGCCGTAACTACAGGGGGGTTAGCGGGTTGGGGCCCTATTCTCACTTTGTAGCTGTTAGACCAGCTACCAACTCTGTCAGCTGATAAGTGGCTGATTGCCAGTTGAAAGTCTCATTATGGGAAAAAAACATTTGAATGCACGTTCTGTATGAAAAGGCAATAATTGCAACTAAAGGGGAGTCTTCTTTAATGATTTATTTCCGTCTAAATTGAAACAAACTTAAGCTACCTACCTGGTACATACACAGTAACTGAGTCAGACTCGTCTTTCCAACGATGGGTTTAACCCTCAACCTACCTGCCTCCGACTCGCTCAATCTGGTCCTTGACCATCCAACCCCAAACGAGTGTACCGAGATTTGGACTAATACCTCAACATCATGGAAAGACTCGTTGACCATTCCACTCTACCTCACAGAGTCCCAATTCCTGACTACCATACCGCTCGCAGCAAATGAAGGAATGTCTACGTGGATTCTTGTAGAAAAGAACCGCGCTCCGGATGACCGTCAAATTCTCTGCTCCTGTGAGAGTTATCGCAAACGTTCACTGGTCAGTGATTCTGAGGGAAATGTTGAAGATTGTATTATCCACGGCATCGCTAGCGTTTTCTGTCCACCAGAGTATCGGCGACGTGGTTACGCTGCACGGCACATGACGGAAATCGCTGGGGCACTTCGCAACTGGCAGACCGAATATGGTAAATCGGTTGGAAGTGTCTTGTACTCAGATATTGGCAAGGTATTTTACGCAAGACTTGGGTGGACCCCGAACGTTACGAACTGGCATCTTGCCTTTTCTCCTATCAAGTCAGGTTGGCCTTCTAAAGTTCGACGAATCTATGAGAAGGATATTGGAGGGTTCTGCCAAAGGGACGAGGCCATCGTCCGAGCTGCAATGGCAAAGCCTGACTCTACAGCTAAGAAGCGTGTGACGATTCTGCCTGACCTAGATCACATGCTTTGGCATATCAGGAAAGAGGACTTTGCCACCCGACACATTTTCGGAAGAATCCCCGATGCTAAAGGCGCAATCGCAAGTTTCCAAGGAAAGGACGTATGGGCTATATGGACGCATCGTTATTACCACCATCCGGACAATGGACCTGGCGAGAATGTCTTGTACATCTTGCGACTGGTCCTGGAGGGTGATGAAACTGCCAATAGACCCGTTTCTAAAAAGGCACCAGAAATTCCGGGGAACGGCACTGACGAACAAGTTTCTGCCCTCCAAGCTGTCCTCCAAGCTGCGCAAGCCGAGGCTCAAGAATGGAAACTAGATCATGTCAAGCTGTGGGACCCAACCCCGCTAGTCCACAGCCTCATCGTAAAGGCCGGCTTTGAGTATGTGGAGGTTGAGCGCGAAAGCGAAAGCATTGCAAGCGGGCTGTGGTACAATGATGACGGTGAGGCAGACGAATCTCCATCGTGGATCAACAATGAGCACTATGCGTGGTGCTAGTGCTGCCATGTTACTCATATCATGCTATGCAGCTAATCAGCTGGTAAAAAATTGCGCGGAGGTATGTTTGAAATGAGTTGTAAACAGTTTATTAGTACCTGGTAGGTAGGTCTCAACTCAGTATTTCGAGGTAGACTGTTGCCAAAAGCTTACACATTAGGTACCTACTAGGCAAGGGACTTTACACACATTTTATACACATCTTACACACATTACGTGGGCGAGATCCTTAGGCTTAACTTCGCGATATTAAATATTCACACCATCACTGCAACTGCTGAGAAATTGCCGAGATATATATTTTAAGGTAGTTGGCTGGGGTGTGACGTCGCATTGACGTGCAGCAGTTGGTATTGACCCCTAAAGAACGCCTGTCAAAAGCAAGGGATATTTCATGAGTTAGGTAGGTGCATGCTACTTATCGGTACACCATCACAGACCATATGGTTTTGTTTGTTTAGTTTTATTGCAATGTTGTTGTTGGTGGCTAATCTAGATGTTGGGACAATCTCGTGTCGTACAACCCTACCCCTATTGCATATCCCTAGATACCAAGCAGGATGTACCGACCATAGACTCAAAGATATACCCTAGCCGGTATAAACATTGCCACTTATTGGTTTTGAGTTTTAGTTCTCTTTTATGACTGCAACAGTACGAGTGACTGCTTTATCACGAGCTGTTCCGCTTCATCTACCAGGCCGCAGTTCGCTTGGCCAAAACCACGATGCCCGAATCCAAACCTTTGCCGGCGGTGCAAGAAGTCAAGACGGAAGGGAAAGTCGTGGTGGATACACCCGAGGAGTTTCGTCATACCTGGCGTATCTAGTGCATCTTCCTCGTTCTTGCCCTGCTGGCCTTCCTGTCATCTGTCGACTCGACGATAATCACGACTTCTTTACCGACAATCACAAGAGAGATCGGCGGCAGTAATCAGTACGTCTGGATTGCGAACTCGTATCTATTCGCATCGACTGTGCCGTAGCCTTTGTACGCACAGATCGCCAATGAGGACTCGACTACCGGCGAGTGGATTGGCTTTCAAATCATTGCTGCTGGTGGGTCTGGCTTCATCTTCACTGTGACGCTACCATCCACTCTGGCAGCCATTGCTGAGTCTGATGTCGCTGTTGCGGCCGGTACATACTCGTTCGTGCGCTCCCTTGGCCTTGTCTGGTGTGTCACCATGTTTTCTATCACGTTCAACGGCCAGGTCAATACCTACCTGGATACTGTAACTGACCTCTCGGTATGTGGGCTTTTAGCTGATGGTGCAGCTTATACATATGCTGCTGGAGCAGGAGACGGCTCTGGCGGTATTGGTTCCTTACCTGAGCCGAGCAAGAGCCAGGTAATTCAGGTGTATGTACACGCCATGCGCACCGTGTGGCTAGTGTTTGTTGGAGTGTCGGTCTTGGGGTTTCTAGCGACTTTCGTTGAGAAACATGTTGAATTACGAAAGGATCATTCTACTGAGCCAACGCAGAAACAAAAGATTAAGGCTTAGGCGTTAGCGCAGAAAGGCCCCTATTGTAAAACCTGGAGTAGTGCTTAGGTAGTTGGTGGGGTAGGTAGTGATGACAAAGCCCTTCCGTTTTGACACTAAACCCCGCTTAGCATACTACAGCTCATGTATTGCATAGAGCAATTTAGTACTTACATAGATCATAAAATATCAACTCAACTAAATTTCGTATGATTATAAAGTGAGATCTCATTCGATCTATGCCCTACTAAGTATCATATAGAATACGTCAGGGAAAGGAGGAGATGATAAACATGGTGGGTAAAAGGATGTTGTATTGATAAAAAAACACAGTCCGAACGAGTGTCCAATAGCGGGGTTTAGCTGATTATGTAACTACCCAAGTCCTTGTGATTATACTTAACCCCTTGACCAATTCTTAGGTATCCATATTACTTCCTCGAGTCTCGATGAACTTTTAGATTCTTTTCATGTGTGTAAGTGTTTATATGCGTGTGCCTGCTCGGTCAAGTTCTATCAAAGGATATTCATCTCCATCCCTATCTCTAGGTACCTTACCAGTGGGACTTGTAGTCCCCCCTTCTTCTACACCCCAAGAATTTCCTCCCTCATAATTGGAGATGTTGCCCAACGCAAAAAGAACAGAGCATCCTCCCCGAAACAGTGGCGAGATATATCACGACAAGAAACATACGCAGCATTCAGTGGTAGGAAGTCGTCTAGATTACCATCAGCTAGTAGCGCCAGCACATTTCTATGCTCGTTGCGCTCCGCGAGATCACATTGAAGTTGCGTATTAAGAACCAGTTGATACCGTAGTACACCATTATCGAAAGACACAATCGTATAGGCCTAAAGAAACAAGACAGGAAAGGAGTTGATGAGAGAACTTTTAAGAACTGTGACTGCTTGATAGCATTATATCTCAGACGAGCATAGCACCAAGGTTACACAAGAAATAGGTCCCTTGATCTGCCCCGCATCCCTTTTCAACCCCTCCCGTATGTACAAACTGAACTCCAACTCAAACAAGAATTCATAGCCATGTCCGCTATCTTGTCACCGATTACGCTTTTCACGGCCGCCGTGTCGGTCGCGTGGCTGCTGTGGAACTTCTGGGGAAAGTTCTCACCGGCTACATCGCTACCGGGCATAGCGCTTGTAGAATTTGACGGAGAGAACTCAAAGGAGCGGCACACGAGTGAAGCCGAAAGCCTTCTGAGCAAGGGATACGAGATGGTGAGAACCATTGATAGTCAAATTCACCAAGCGTGATAAGTAACCATTTCTACAGTATATAAGACATGGGAAACCCTTTTGTACACGGGATTTTTCGAATCAGGCCCAACCGCGCGTCTTTCTCCCCATTAAGTACATGGAAGAACTCAAGAATGCGCCGCAGGAGAAGCTGAGCATTGCCGGCATCATAAACAATGTTTGTCTAGATCCCTCACGTACATCAAGTTTATTCCACTAAGCGAACTGCTCTAGATTTCGACGATGAGGAATGTTGGCGGCCCTCGGATCACCGAAGAGATCCAAACCAGCACTCGGGTCGACCTGAACCGTGCATTGAACAACCTCATAGAGCCCATGCAGACTCTGTGTTTCCAAACTGCCGAAGAGAAGCTCCCGGCTAGTCCGGAATGGTCCTCTGTTGTTCTATATCCCAAGATATTGGAGCTGTTTGCCCACATGTCGGCACGCGTCATGGTCGGCCCTGAACTCTGCGAGGCTTGGCCAGCCGTTGCAATGAAATACATCGCCCGTAGCCTCGCTGCCCAGGCTGCCATGCGAAAACGGTACTACAGCGCGTTCTATTGGACGGCTTACTATCTAAGCCCGGAGGTAGCTGAGGTAAATAAGGTGCGCAGCGAAGCCGCGGAGCTCGTACGCCCTGTGCTCGAGGCTCGGCAGGCCGACTACGCTGCCCATGGCGCGGAGGCCGAAAAGCACGATGATTTCATCCAATGGGTTATGGACAGTTACCGCGCGAACGGTAAGTCGGTTACACCGCACGAGACGGTCCAGAACATCTTTATCGTCATGTTCGCATCCATGCATGGAACTTCCTTCATCGCGCTGCAGTCGCTCTTCAGCCTGCTCGTCACGCCTGGAGCTCTGGCTGAGATCCGCGAAGAAATTGAACGCGTTGCTGAGAAGGAGCTCAAGGACTCACCGGTATGGACCCGCCACGCGCTCGGGGAACTTAGAACGATGGATTCGTTTATGAAGGAGACGCTTCGAATGAAGCCGTTCCAGGAAGGTAAGCGATAAGTTCACAGCGCATCTTCTTCTTTGGCATGCACTTACACGACGTAGCCACGGTCCAGCGATTTGCCTTGACCCCATATACGTTCAAAGATGGTCTCCATGTCCCCGCCGGCACCGTCGTTTCATTCCCCACCCTTCGATATAACGTAGATCCCAAGCGCTCTTTTACACCTGAGGCCGGTACATTTGATGGTAAGCGTTGGCTACGGCGCCGCGCCGAGTTCAACACTAGCAAGTTCCAGTTCGCTTCCACAGCCGAGGATATGTTCGATTGGGGTGCTGGCCTGCACGCATGTCCCGGACGCTTCATGGCTGAGATAACTATCAAGCTGATCCTCATTTGTCTGGTCACGAAATACGACATGAAGCTCCCCGACAGGGGTTCGGAAAGGCCCGCAGAATCGAGGCAGTTCATTCACGTAACGCCAAATACATCGACACCGGTGATGGTTAGAGATATAAAGGGTTAAGAACCTGCCAGAATGTGCCTCAAATGTAAGATAGAATATCTAAGTCATTCTAAATGGGGGTAAAATGGTTATGATTTCATGTCATCATACGACGGTGCGGGCCAAAAGGATCCATCGCACGTTAGCGAGTACCTGCTTCAGCTAAGAGTAACCCCCGTAGATCACCCGACACCCCTACCCATTACGGCAATCCTGCTTTATTTTTCTTAAAATTTACTGCCAAGTCAAGCTAATATAACTTATATATTTTATTTATTTTTTATTTATATTTGTATATTTATTTTTGCGAAATTTCGATATCGCATTTAATTTTAAT
>JAOXNQ010000003.1:3522128-3538672 GCA_028571165.1 Hypoxylon perforatum | reverse complement strand
CGTGCTCAGCCACCCGGGGTACGGGCGCCACGGCGTCGCGCCCCAGTCGAGGAGGGCTTCGCATGCGGAGGAGGGGGACTTGCCTGGTGGCGCTTTATGATCTACGACTTGGGGGTGTGCTCTTTTTTGGTTTAGCTCAAATGCTTGGGTAGGTGTCTTTGGTGTGTTCCGATAGCATGGCGTTGCGGTGCTGGTGAGGCGAGTTGTCCACTGCCTTAGCAGCATTTTGTTTTAGGGGGGGTGCGGGCGGTAATGTCACGATGCGGGGGGATACCATGTATGATGATAATACGGAGTTACGATGCAAGGTCTTTGTAACCGACGGCTACGGCCATACACTTGGCTGGCCGGTGGAGGCAGGGTTTCGCTGGTTTTCATAAAATGTTGGCGTGTTCGCTCAATACGATATTGAAATAAATCCACGCTTAGAGCTGCAGTTTGGTGGGGTCGTTAATAGGTAGATGCGGGTGATCCTTCCAGCGTGCTCCGGTACTCTCAATTCGTCCGCACTCTGGATTCCTCCCATGACGAACACTCTCAATGACTACCACGCTTCTTCTTCTTCGCACCGACATCACCAGTTGACTTGCTCTCCTCGCGGCACAGTTGCAGCCCCCATTTCCGAAGCCGCCGCAAGAAGTTCTCGTCTTCCAGCTCGGTTTTCGAAATGCCGAAGATCGCTGAATAGATAGGCGCCATATCGTGCGGCCCGCACGGCCGAGAGTCGCCGCTTGCCTTCCGCTTTTCTAGGAACTTGGCGAATTTGGCGTGCAGCATATCCTCGACGGTCTGAGGCTGAGATGTCGTCGGCACGGTCTGCTCTTCGTCTTCGTATCCGTGATTCTCGGTTTCGGCGTCTTCGCTCATCTCGGTGTAGGTGTCCACGGTGGCTGTTTTGATGCGCGCGGCCTCCTCCGGCGTAAAGTAGGGGTTGCTGATGTAGAGGGGGTCGGTCGTCAGGGATAGCCGTTCTTGGGATGTATGATCGGTGCGAAAATTCCTGAAGTCGTATAATAGAGCGCGGATCTTAAAGGTGAGGTCTGGTTCTGCTAAGAGAGTGGAGGTTTTCGTTGGCGATTGATCTTGAAGAGGCGTCGCTGTCGCCACTGGCCTTCCCTTCTTTTTGGCGCCCGCCATCTTAGTCAATTGCTGGCAGGACATCAACAACACGTTTAAACAGAAATATTTTTGGCGCGGCTGTTGAATGGAAATGTGTTTGTGCGTGGAAGAGGTGAAAGTGATAGATGCGTTCAAGGAGAGGTGGAAGAGGACAAACTAGTGACCATAACCTTACCTTGTAGGTTTTAAACCCCATGAACCGTATTAGAGTTCGATCTCAAATAAAGTTGCCTCTTCAAGAACTTAATCGAGTATATATGAAATATGTATCCCGCCAATTGCGATAGCGAAGCCTCCATCCTGGAGCCTCACAACATTCCCCCCTCAATATAAAGATATCAACATCCTCGTTAGCTATTGTCAATCGTCGATTGACGCACAGGTATTGACCAATTTTATTCTTGTATGTAATCAATCAATCCTTGTATTTGACCAGTCCTCCTTATGGGGGAGGGGGGGGGGGGTTTGACAACGTCAGCCGTAGCCAGAAAGTCATATCGAAGTGGCTCTTGAAGCTGGTCAAAGGGACAACCCAATGCTGCGCAAGTTGGCAGAAGCCGGATCCACAACGAGTGACTCCGATGGGGAGTCAAGCGAGTCGCCAAATGAAATCGACATATCTGATGTTGAAGAGATCAGCAACATCGATGAAGAGTCCACGCCATTTGACAATCTCGATTGGAGCAGATATCAAGAAAGCCCAACTTACGAGCTGCATCAAGCACTTAGCTAGCATCTCTCGATCGCCCTTGGAAAATCTTTTATAGTTCCACTTGTATTTCTTATGTAGCTCACCAATGACCTTCAATCGCTTCTTGGTTGCTTTGTAGGGTGTGATGACGCTCAGTGTCTCGTTCGGGTTGATCCTGACCATTCGTTTAATGATGTTCTCTTCATGCAACTACGAATATAGGGGCACTAACTCCAGTATCTTGTAGTGAAATGGCAATCCTTGCAGCTTGGCCAAGAATTTTCAATTGATCTTCAAAGAGTGAAGAATTTCTTTATTTGCAAAGTGTTCATGAAGTGATTTTGTGACAGGTGATAATAGAACCCCATGGACTCCACATATCCATGTCTTTTTCTCCTCCTCCTCCTCCTCCTCCTCCTCCTCCTTCTTCTTCTTCTTCTTCCTTTTCTTCTTCTTCTTCTTCTTCTTCTTCCTCTTCTATTTAGAAAATAATTAATGACAACATGTTGCTTATGAACAATGTTAGGTGCGAATAGTTATAACCACCATGAATTTCCAGCTGTCACTAATCACTCTATGAACACTCTGTAAATAAGAGGGGTTTTCTGATCTGTAAATAGCACAGCACTTTTTTATGATGGTAGAAGTGTCCCATAGCCTCAGGCCTGAAAAACATGCCATCTTATATGTTATGTACCTTCCAGCCTCACAACTGCACGTACCTAAAGTAGGCATCTGGGTGTATAGTACCATATTTTACCTGCTTAACTTTAGGGCATAATTGGATGGGTAGCATAAAACTTACAACACATGACTATTCTCTGAAATGTGTAGGCTATGAGCCTTTTCGAATAGTTTTGAATCTGTAATACAAGTGCTTGGAAGCAGGTTCTAGGTAGTGCTTGCACAGTGCAAATAATAGGTTAAGTTGCTCGCGCAGGTCATTGCCGGTACAGCATGCCGGCCAAACACTGTACATGGTCATATTTCCGAGCACCTTTCAGCTGATATAAATTCCGGATAACAGAATAGGTGTGTAAGTGGAGGGCTTTACAAGGGT
This sequence comes from Hypoxylon perforatum, assembly GCA_028571165.1. Taxonomy (NCBI): domain Eukaryota; kingdom Fungi; phylum Ascomycota; class Sordariomycetes; order Xylariales; family Hypoxylaceae; genus Hypoxylon; species Hypoxylon perforatum. The sequence goes on along the minus strand of JAOXNQ010000003.1, from coordinate 3,535,802 downwards.
GTTAGCCAATGGCAATTATTTTATAGATCGCCGATATAAACAACATGACCAGAGCCTCATCTTCTTGGTGTAGTGAGACTCAATCTGTTCGGCTTTGTGCTCAATGATTCAACTCTTTCATCGCCGACCACTAACTTGCATCTATTGAACAGTCTTTCAAATCTCATACGGACTTCGTATAGGTAATTTCATTTCAGCTGTGATGGTAGCACTCTCACATGCAGGGGGTGGGGGAGCTCAGCCCGGCGAATCGTCAGCAGCCGCATAACCGGTATATTACCATCTACCATACCCAAGATAGGTAAGGGTGCCCGTAGCACCCTAAAATACTTTCGACCTATTCACGCGATCTTCTCTTTTACTCTTAATTTCAAAAAGCATTCTCTCGAACTACTAGAATCGAGCAAGTGGAGCGAGCATATTTGTGAACAAGAGATCTTTCAAATCATCATGGCGACAACCAATAACCCTTCCTCGGGATCAGATAGTCTCACAGCCACCAACGTGGAACGGCAGTTCGAAGAGGCGATCCGAAACAATAACTACGACGAAGTAAAATTTTTATTGGACGCAAACAATGATCTACTCGAGGTACAATTACAGCATGAATTCGATGAATACGGGTCGACCATGACACTCTCCGTTAGCCCACTCATTCTAGCGACAGCACTCAGTCACGATTCAATTGTCAAGCTTCTCCTAGATTACAACGCGAAGGCTGACGCAGAAGTCCCTGAGCTTGGTGGAACAGCATTGCACATAGCTGCACGATATGGTCCGAAACATACCGTAGATCTACTTCTCTCCAAAGACGTAGATAAGAATCAACAGAATCAAGCAGGATCAAGTCCATTACACTTGGCATCTGAATACAACCAGCTTGAAGTCGTTAGGTGCCTTCTGGATGCACAAGCAGACCTACGTCAGCGCAATAACGCTGGCTGCACGCCCTTTCACATCGCCTCCATGTATGGTCGAGAAGAGATTCTGCGGCTTCTATGGGACCGGGGTCCAAGTGAGCAGATCCATGAGCTCAACAAATATTTGAATGGACCACTTCAGTTGGCATGTGTGAATGATCATGACACCATAGTGGAATTACTGCTAGATTGGGGGGCGAAAGTCGACCAGTCAGCGCCAGACGGAGCAACACCACTGTTCGATGCCTGCAAAAACGGCAACAGCGCAATGATCAAAATGCTTGCCAACCGTGGTGCAAATATACACGCGAAGGATAATGACGGGAATACGCCTATCCTATATTCATGTTGGCATTCACAGCGAAACAGTCTGGTCACACTGATGAATCACGGTGCCTCGGTATTAGATGTCAACAAGGAAGGCAGTAACTGCTTTCATATGGCCGTCTCTAAGCAGAACCCCTCGGGAGACTCTATAGATGTGCTTGATTCACTGCTTGGATACGGAGCGGGCATCAACCATGTCAACAACAGTGGCTATTCACCTCTCTCTATGGCTTGTATAATGCGAAATTTCGAGCATTCCAAACGTCTTCTTGATCTAGGTGCGGATATAAACCAACAATCAACTTTTATAAGAAGCACAGCTCTTATGGGGGCTTGCTGTACACCGAGTACAGAGATTGTTGAGATGTTGTTACAAAGGGGAGCCGACACAACCTTAACCAACAACCACGGACTGACTGCCTTAGCGTTAGCTTGTAAGAACAATCGACTAGAAAATGTCAAGGCTCTCGTAAGAAACGGTGCGACTATTTCCGTCCATGACTGGGAAGGCCATACGCCTCTTTACACTGCAGTCATTAACCAGAATTTTGACATTGCGCTTGAGATCTTGGCGACACCAACCTATTTCCCACCGAATCCTGCCAAAGAAAGGGCTTTCACGGAACGCTCGACAAGCATAGAAGATGCTCGACGGATTGAAAGCAATTTTTTGGAATGCTTTAAAATGGACGGATACGACAAGCAGGCGGCCCAGGCAATTTTACATTGGGCGATTTCCAACGGTTCTCTGAAGTTAGCTCAGCGTTGCATTTCTCTCAAACCATGTGTCCTGCAACTGGCGCGAAGTGGTGCAACCTGGCTCCACGTAGCAGCACAGTATGGAGAGCATGAAATTATCGAGCATCTCCTGTCTTTTCAAGTGATTGACGTCTCAGCGATAGCCGAAGGCAGAATCACAGCTCTACACGTAGCAGTCGCCAACAGTAGTGTTGAAACCGCACAACTTCTTCTGCAAAGGATGTCGAACCAAACTCAACAGAGGGCTGAAGCGATTATAAGCCAAGATAGTCAAGGCAACTCTCCTTTTACTATATCAATCAAGCAGAAGCATAGAGCCCAGCAAGAATTATTTTTGGATGAATTCCGCCAACTTGGAACACCTGATAAGAGCATCTTGGAATCTAATCGGGAATTAGGCAGCAGGATCCTCGAATTACTCGCAGAGTATGAGACTCCCGGACACGAAGATGTCTTGAGGGAATTATTACAGAAATGGTTTAGGGATGAACACCTTGAAAAACAACAAAACTTCACAGCTCTTCATTGGGCTGTTCACCGTTCTCAGGCGGTTGTAGTATGGTGGCTGCTATCCAAGGGTGGCTACTCGTCCACTTACGCTATTGAGAGTGCCCAGAAGCTTGTACCCGGTCAGTACAAAGATACTGACGATCGATACCACATTAAAAGGTTGCTTCTTCATCCACCGCCGATTCGCGACCAGGTTGCAAACCCAAGCAATGAACACATAACTCCAGCACCATTACTTATAGACGAGAAAGCCTCCACGCTAGATATACAAGGGAATATTGTCGATATTTATATATCGGGTGATACGGTACGCATACCAAACACCAAAGCCAGTATTCGTGATATAATCTACGAGCACGGGCCGGGACCGTTGATGAAGACCGCTGAAGAAAATCGGGAGTTGAATCAGTTAAAGACGGCATTGGAACTGAAGCACGCTGCCCATATCCAAAGCAGAAAAGGTAGTTATGACCGCTTCCCGGATCAATATCACGATCTAGGTAAACATGAGACGGCTAAGAATTTGCACATGGATCCTTCATTTACAGCCAGACCCAAATCATCCCGCCCCAACACATATGAGAAGGGAGACCGCTTAGACAGCATGACTAGTGATCTTAAGCTTCGTTGGATTCATCTTCCAGTCAATGAGGTGAGGTTCCCTGAGCTCATATGAATGACAGCGCTTAAATAGTACTAACAAACAGATCGTTTCTAGTTAAATCTTATGAGAGTAGGTTGCATATTGCTCTCCTATATATTGTATATACTGACCTCGTCAGGATCTTGTCTGTCGGTTGTCACATGATTCAAAGCGTCTCGAAGCAGAGCATACAGTTTTGATGAAGCATTTCGATCGAAGTTGGACGGAAGTGGCGGCAGGTGGCAAACGAAACTACATGAAACCGCAATGTGTGGTAGGTGTACGTCTACAAGACTCTAGTGTTTCCAAAGGCTAATTATATTGGTTATTATAACTGAAGGAAGCTATGCATCCGAATAATAAACCGGGGAAAAACCAACCGCCAAGGAACTCCCCAATTTGCATGGCTCTCTATGTACGTACTTTAAACTCTTTATCGGATAGCAATACAGCATTAATGCCTACTTACCATTGAAAATGCATAGATGCCATATCTCACCTTAGGGAGTTATACTGGGAAGCACAGTACCGGTCTATCCCATGAAGAATCCATGAAAAGTCGCAGTTCGAGACAAGTGAAACACGACCCCATGACTATTGACCAGTATTACTATCCGACCATTGATAATACTGATGAGAGAGACAATGATCAGGTGCTGTCAAAATTCTTAGACAAACGAGGGAAACAAGACAGCAGAAGAATTTTGATGGTGAATCAATTATGGGTGTGGATCATCGATGAGAGTATGCCTATTAGTCCCAATGCGTAGTGCCTAGCTAATTTCTGTCTAGAAACAATTGTCACAGCGACAACAGAAGACACCGATCTGATATCCGAGGGAAATTTGTTCCGGAGTATCCTGGATAAACTGCTTTACAACGATACTAGAAGTCGGATTGAACGCGCAGTATCGGTTCAGTCTGTGATGGAGCTGGCTCTTGAAGTTGCAGTTGGGTTTTTCATGGATAAGATCATACCGAGTTCAGAATCAGACTCCAGAGGACTCCCTAACAAAAAAGGACCCATTGAGATATTCCGAGAGTCTCTCAGAGACGTGGTTCGTTCTCACACTCGCTTAGGTTCATGGCCATTGTCCGAGCTAATTGACTTGTGCAGGCTGACAGTGAAACTCGGCTCTTCCGAGATTTTCTTGCAGGCCTTAACAACGAGGCAATGCAACAAGGGGGACCTCAGAATAGCTCCCATATTATCTCAGCTGAGACCAAGCTTCTTGATGAAATACGGGATATTCGTGACGAGCTTCATATTCTCAGGTCCTTGGCAGAAGATCAAGGCGTTGTTTGGAAGCAGGCTCGAGAGTATATGCAGTACTATCAATCCTACACGCCCACTGATGTCAAAAAGGATCTTCATGAAATGCTCTCAGAGGCAGAGAGAATTACTGAATACGTCAGTGATATCCCATCAAGAATGATCCTCACTCTACCTAAGCTAACCAAAAGCTAGATCACTACACTCCTTGACTTACGACAAGCGGAATACAGCCGAACACAAGCCAATGATTCAGCCAAACTATCTAACAGTATATTCATCTTTACTGTCATTACTATTGTGTTCGTAAGTTTTCAGTCAGCGAGGTGAGAGATTGAGAAACGACCTAGCTAACAATCTTGTCTTTTACTGAAGCTTCCTCTCTCGTTTCTATCATCTTTATTTGCCCTTGATATATCCACCTTCCCCCATGACGAATCTGGAAACTTAAAGTATCAGGGGTGGTGGCTCTTTCCCATTCTTTGTGAGTCTTTTGTGTATCTGTAATATTCGTTGGAAACAAATGCTGATATTCTAAGTAGTTGGCGTAACAATCATCGTCTGTATTCCTGCTATCGCCCTTGCATGGAATGTGAACTCGATCTTAGGGTGGTTTCTGCCCGGAACTAAACGCAACTCAGTTGAAAGTCCCGCGTCAACAGTCATGAAGAGTGATATCCTATCGCAGCAGATTACGTCGGCAACTCTTACCAAGGGTTTGGGAAGGAGGTGGCGAAGGCGTGACAAGAATAACCTTCCACGACACGAGATTCCTTGATCTTGATGGTGTCCCGCTGCTGGCCTTTTCGGCAATCGCTTTGCTAACGCGGTAACGCAACGAACAGGAACAGCGCCGAATTTCTTATGACAAGCGAAACTCTGGCTCTGTTCTTTGCCGGGGGTACTCTAGACGTCTCATGTGCCATGGCTGCGCGTCGCTATGTACTTAGGTTAGATAGCCAGGGACGTATGTTAGGTCTTATCCCTTGCATTATTTCCCAGATAGGGTGGGTTAGGTCCACCCTGGGAGTTATTGCCCTCTGAGGCTCCTGAAATGAGTCTTTCTCTTTACGTCTTTTATAATAAGTAGACTTGTACTAAATAGGTCCGCAGCTCTTCGGGCAAAGAGGCTTGCCCTCTCCTTATCACTATGATATTACCAACTATAATGAATGCACCGTCTGAGATACGATCATAATTGAAGTCAGAACGAAAGTGTCCTTATATTCTATTAGCCGTCTATAGCAGAAGCCTATATGTAACCCCTTAACCCAGCTGCCAGAGACCGTGCTCCACCAACCAGGAAACCGACCAACCCCCTATGTCCCTCCCTTCTAGTGTATGTGTGTGTGAGTGTAAAATCCTATAAGATATGTATAAAACCCAGGGATATCTTTATGTTGAAAAGTATCTGCCTTCCAAAAAAAAGAAGTGAAAGCTGATTCATTATGCCATCCATCATGTGCATGAACAAGTAGAAGGGGAAAAAAACAAAAGACCCAAAACTTCGTTTAACGCCATAACCCATGATGCATGTCCTCTATCATCGTGAAACCACACCGTTTTTTTCTTCTTCTCGCTTACTTGAGAGGGTCGTAGATCCTCTCCTTGATGAACTTGGTCAGGGCGACGTCGCCCCACTCTTCCCACTCGATCCACTGCTCTTCCGGCAGAGTGCTGACGCCTTCCCTGCGGGCGGCCTTCATGACCTCGCGGGCGACGACGACGCTGGCGTCTCGTACACGCTCGATGTTGGGGTAGATCAAGCCCTTTTGGACTTCTTCCGCGTTTAAGGATTCCGATAACGACGCGGCCGAGATGTACACCATCTCGTCGGTGATCTTGGATGCCTTGGCGAGGATGGCACCGAGACCGAGACCAGGGAACACGTAGACGTTATTACCCTGGTTGGGCCAGTAGGTCACAGCGTGATCGCCGGCCTTAACGGCGAACGGCGAGAAGGGGGAACCGGAGGCAAAGATGACAGTCCCCTCCGTCCATTGGACAGCCTGCTCGAATGTGCACTCGGCCTTGGTAAGGGGGTTGCTGAGAGGGAACAGGATAGGTCGTCGTCCAGCGCCACCGGCATCGACGGAGGCCTTCAGGGCACGGACAACGGACTCGGTGAAGACACCGAAAGTAGCGGTGAGACCAACGAGGGCGGACGGCCTTACGTATTCGATAACCTCCTCCAGGGTGCGGAATTGGTGGCCGCTGTTATCCACGCGGGCGAAGTACTTCTTGTGCTCGGCCAGCTTGTCGCCACGGTCCATAGTGACGAGACCCTTGGTGTCAACAAGCCAAAACTTCTCCTTGGCTTGCTGTTCCGAGAGACCGCGACGAGTGTAGTACTCAACCATCTGCTTAGCAACACCAACACCAGCGGATCCAGCACCCATGAAGACCAATCGCTGCTCCTCAATGGGAACACCAGATAGGTTTACAGCGCCGATGTAACTAATGAAAAATGAGTAACTGCATAACTGAGCACGGAGAAATGAGACTTACCCAGCCAAGACGACAGCGCCAGTTCCCTGGATATCATCGTTGAAGCACTTGTACTTGTTTCGGTAGCGGGCCAGGTAGTTGAATGCTTTCTCGGTTTCGAAGTCCTCAAATTGAACGAGCATGTTGGGGAAGACGTCAGCGGCGGCCTCCATGAACTCATCCATGAATTCCTGGGCCACGGCGGGCGCGGGGCGCCTCGCGCGCAGACCAAGGTAGAGAGGGTCCTTCAGGTTGGTCTCATTGTTGGTGCCGGTGTCCAAGACAATGGGCAGCGTCTTGCCGGGGTGGATACCGGCAGCTCCGGTGTAAAGAGCCAACTTCCCGATCTGGTAGGTGTCAGCCACATATTGCACGGCATGTCGGCTCGGACTATGTGAGAATAAAAATACTTACGGAAATCCCCACACCATTTACACCCAGGTCACCTAGACCCAAGATACGGGATCCATCCGTGACAACACAGATCTCGGGATCCGGGTAAGGCCAATTGCGGAGGATAGTCCTGATGGACTTGCGCTGCTTGATAGAAATGTACAATGCCTCGGGGCGGGTGTAGAGGGTTGAGTATTGCAGGCAAACGTCACCGATGGTAGGCGTATATACCAGGGGCATCAGGTCACGAACATTGTCGATGAGCACCCTGTAGAAGAGGTCATAGTTGGTTGCCTTGAGCGACGACAGGTATAGGTACTTGTCGATGTTGGTCTGTCTGGTGTTGATGACCTTCATGCATCGGGCTACTTGGGTTTCGACACTCTCCATGGCGTGTGGTATTAAGCCTGTTAGGTTCTTGGATACACGCTCCTCAGGGGTAAAAGAGAGACCTTATCGACGATATAAATGTTAGTTATCTGATGGTTGGGAATAGAGTTTGTTGGGATATATGTCTGAAGGTGTGTAAGACCGGATGTACCTTTGTTCCACAGAGGCTCCCGGAGAACTTGGTAGCCCCCGGCGGCGGACTGCGGCACGTAGTCCGTAGACCTGTATTGATGAACTTCACCGTAGTGGTTCTGCGCGTAGCCCCGAAGACCGTCTAAGGAAGCCATTTTCATCTGTTGTTCAATTGCACTAATATCGACCGATGACATTGGGTTAAGTGCTGATTGTCTCCTCTGTAGGGATAGGGAAAGACGTTTGCTAGAAACGGAAGAATGAGAAGAGCGGGCGGATATTATAGAAGACGGAGGGGAGATAGATCGAGGCGTTGATATATCTGAACTGGCTGTGCTGTATGTACTGAACGCCATTGGACGTCTCGGTGACGGGCGACGCGGCAGTATTAAAAAGCAACGTGGGCTAATGGGGTAAGACGGAAGGGTAGGACTAATAGAGGATTGTCCGATAGAACTGCTGGGGCTATTTGGACTAGAACCAGAGCCAGAATGGGCAGACCTGGGGCTGGTTGAGAATAGAGGGTACTGAGAGTACTGAGACTCAGGGTACAGACGGTAAGGAAGAGGCAAAGACGATGCTTCCCACTTTCGGATGTCACTACCAGTAGTGCTGCTCGAGAAAAGTCCGGAATGCAGGGTATGCAAGGAACTGGGTTCGGGAAGAGGGTGAGGGTGGTGTGCCTGGTGATTACTATCCCGAAGAGTATTCGTGTGTGTTCTATTATTGCCGTTGGGTTTAATCAAAGTCCGTCCGGCCTCGATGTCGGTGATGACATGCGCAGGCGACGATGGGCTTCTTAATAATGGCAGAGTGGCACTAGCATGAGGCGGACCGAGGACCCTTGTATTGCCTATCCTGATCCTCAGACCCCCCTTTGCCATTGGGCTGCTAACACGGAGTCGTGCAAGCTGCGACAAGGGCGCGCCGTGGTTTCGTTGGGGTTTCATAGGGTATCAAACACTAGGTCCAGATCGCTATGATTTTTTTTCCTTTCGTTAATAGCCCCAGGGGTCCTGGTAATGGGGGGCGGCAGATCGGCAAGTTACGGAACGAATAGCAGAGAAAAATTATTGTAAATATGTACCTAATAAGCACCGTCGTACCAAGATCTACCAGCGTTCCCTTGGATGGAAAGGTACCTGTATGGATGCATAAGAGGGTGTAGGGTCCGTGTATTGTGTGCGTAAAAAGGATAGGCAAATGGGCAATTAACCAACGTCCGAAACAGGCAACTGGCTTAGGGCTTGTATCATTAAAGAGGACAGGCGACTCACGGCACTTTCAAGACGAAGGGGGCGAGGGGTTCGTGGGAAGAGGGAGAGGACGGATGAAGGATTTCGAGGATGAAATCAGACTCATCAAAATTTCGAATCTTTCGAGATGAAAATTTTTGTTGGGGCCCGGTCAACGATTAGGTCAACCGGCTGCTTCCTTACGGGTACGGGTCAAGATACACGGATTATGTGAGTTGCGGGTAGCACAAGTACAGACGATTCCGCCGGTATTACTCGATATTAACAGCTGGGAAATAGCTAGAGTTAGGTACCTGTAATACCTAAGACATCAGCTGGCGCTAGCAACTAGAGCAAACCTAACTGACCTACATGCACCTACATCAGCTAAATCCAGCTACACACCTATAAATCGGATAGCACCTGAACTCATAATTGGCCCGGGGTAGAAATTGGGGATATACCACTGGACTTAAGTGGACTTGCATTGCATATTTCTACCCGCCATTCGCATGGGCATAGCCGTAGCCACACCTAGCACTAAACACCTGCCACACCTCACTAACACCGGTGAGGGCACAAGCAGCACATAAGCGCAACACGGAATCATGATTGTTTAACCTGTGACTGAAATTTCGAAACGTCGATTACATTTCCAGCACGTGTAACCAGTCGTCATCTGATAGGTTGCCTTCCTGGTATTTAATTAGAACCCCCTTTTCACGAAACATCTCCTCGAACAAGCGACGGCGACATTCACGAAAGGCTCATGATAATTCTAATTCTGCAACACGGGATAAACCCAGAGGACCGGGGGTTGGATCGGATTCTCCTGATCCCTGTCGTTGCATGTCCGTCGATCCCGCAGTCCCGACTTTCAGGTTTGTTAACTGGTCTCCTGTAAGTGGTCCGGCATGCGCCAATGGGGCTCTGTGTGCGCGTGCCTGCATAAGCCAGATTCTCAACTTGGGACCGTCCAATGTTTCCGATTTGGTATGGTCTGGACAGGGTACATTGGCAATTTTTTGCTTGAACGGACCAAGTCGGAGGAGCTATTCCTTTTTCCTTCACCTTCGGTTGGGGAGGGATTCTAGTGAGACCCCTTTCATTGAATTCCTTCCAGCCTTCTAGATCGTCAGCTGTTGAATTCAACACGAGAGGTTGAAGCGGTCGGGCTGAGAAAAAAATGCAAGGGGAACAACAAAATATCACCATTAACACATGCCCCTGAGCAGCCGATCGACTGACCAAATCACGGCCGAATTACCCGGGCAAACTCCCTTACCTGTAACTATGTCTTTTTTTACTATGGACACGAAGAAATAAGAGAAAAAGTTGGATTTCAGATGCCCAATTCAGCAGCAGCCCGAAATTGATCACGATGTTGCAAGGTACAAGTCGCGCCGTTGAATGGGGCTGGCAGGGCTGACGAATCCCGAATTTCCTAGAACCCCAATAGGCCTCTGCAAGGGTCCCGCAGCAGACCCGGATTCTTCCGATCTCTTCAAAAATGCCACGAGGCTTGGCCCGGCCACACATTCGCTTGGCCACCTGCACCTGAGCTCCAGTCGCGGGCTGGCCTTGTGGCTCTAACCTCTGACGGTCTTAGAGGCTTCTCACGTCAGAATAGTTCAGCAGATATTAGCGTGTCATGTTACATCGAAGCACATCAAGGGGCGATCGAAACATGGTGCACGGGAAGGGTGATGCATTCGATATCACGAAAGATAGCGGTTATTCTTACTGCAATTTCCCTCGAGTTGGCATCTGACACAAATGTCCAATGTTTTGGGGTCCGTCCGTTCGTCTGATGAGCCGCCGAGCGGTCTAAGTCTAGCGCCTCTCCACACCCAACCCGACGAGTTGTCTAGAGCAATGGAGAATGGAGAATAGAAGCATTGCGACGTCTCCACCGAGCTCAAACATCGATTCACCATCGCCGGGGAACTCTACGGCTTTCCCCTTTCATGCAGTCTGATCCCCATCCGATCCCCTTTGGCCTCGACTGAACTTCTCCAGACTTGCGGAGGTCAAGCCTTTCTAGCCTAGAATTTCTAGGCTAATCTTCATAGTCGCGGCCCAATTTGGAAAACGACACCACGGTGAGTAGAAGCTCACGAGCCTGCGTACCTTCGTATGTAATAAATCCACAATGGACATGCATGGTAGCATTTCCTGCAGGCATTAGAGCTACTCTAGAGCTCTAGAGGAGCTCCTCTCCAGACAATATCCCAATTACCATGAGTCATGGAAACCAAGGCATTTCTATCCAATGTAGCTCTGGCCGCGATCGCCACAAAACTTTTCTAGAAGATCGTCCGAAAATTGATGTCCACAACCACGGCAAAGCGGCTCTATCCATCTTGTGTCGCCACGGCCGCACGGGCAGCTCGTTTATCGCAGCTCTTGTCTCACGAAAGCACTCGATCGTCTTGGCTTTTGAGCTTGTCTTCTTCGCCCCCCTCTCCTGCTTTCGCACAATACCGATCGCAATACCGATGAGCAGCAATCTGTAACACTCGCTTGTCGATAAGACGGCCCTCTATGTAACAGTGCGCCGACACCCCGGACGAGGAAAGCGCATATCGCTCCACACTATATCCAAGGAGCAGAATTTTTTTGACGACACTTCACTAACCCTAGCAGCCAGGCCTTTACCGAATGCTGATCGGTCCTCATTGAGATCGCATAGTTATTCCATCGTGATCGGCAGAATAGTCGTGGTGCGGCTAAATATGCTGCGGAGGACGAGTCCTGGTCATGTTGGGACAGCCTGAAATCCCTATATTCCAACGTCAAGGCATTGTCCTGTGTCCACAAGATCACGTATAATGGCCTTCGTGAATACCACTTACTAGATCCATGATATTGTAGTAATATCCCCAGAATTCGGCCCGCGTCTGGTCCCTCAGAAAACGTCACCCTCGATATTGAGATGAACGCTGACTTCGAGCAAGCTACTCGCGTGACTCCTAGCCGCACACCTAGGAGCTTGAGTATCTCACCTTGGCGATAAAGTTTCGATGTTCATGCAACGCTATTGCAGCTTGATGGGGCTCTTAATGTAATGCTGTTTTCCCCGGACGGTTACTCCAGGTCCGGGGAAATAAATACTTGCGACCACATGTGACCGACTTTTTCGATCGACAACGTCGTACTAGATCATACTTACTCTACCAGATCGAATAGTGATCTGGACCTGTTGCTATTTTAACATGTTGGAGGTCGGTGGCTAGAAGCAGACTATTAGATACTTCAGTATCTGGAATACTAGGACTTCCACGTCGACTCTACGTAAGACTAATATTACGACGAAGCCAACAATGAGAGTAAAGAACTTTGAAGTGATCAAGAATATCCAATGGGTATGATGTGGCAATGGATAGATTTCTAATTTACCTTCCTAATGAGAGCTTTACCTTACTCTATTACTCCCATTGCCGCGTACCACGTCTCGCAAACAGTTACAAGAGGCAGTTAGTCTATATACCATGCGCGACTCTGGTCCCGCCAGAGTTCATTAGTAGCTATATCCTTCAATACTACACATTAGGTACGCACGTGTATATAGGTAGGCATGTACCCGTTGTCTTGGCTCGGCCGGGAGGTAGTTCTCGTTGACTTGCTTATTCATCTTCCCCTGATATGCTAAACAGAATTTGAGTTTGGTTCAAGTCAACTAAAAAGCCCTCTTTTACGCATCTCAAGTACTATTTCACAAATTCTCAACGACATGAAATAGTTGAAGCGCCTTCTTCGCCGCATCTGCCCACATCTATAGATCTATTGAAGCACCTCTACATCACTGAGCTCTGAGCCATAACCTCATGCTCAAGGCTTCTCAAAGCACATAACCGCATACCTAAACGTCCCATTCGCATAGCCTCTCCTCATCGCCCGGAACGCCTGCAAGAACGCCAGCCCGTCTCTCCCTTGCGAGATAGCAAACGCCCACAGCGAAGGCGAGGATACGAGAGACCACGATATATCCCTATTCCTCGTTGATTAGCTAATCCGTAGTCTTTACACACAAAGGGCGTAGAAAGTAACTTACCAGGTCTTAGCAACGTCCTTGCTAATATCCACCGGCGCCTTCCTCACCCGAAACCCCGCCTTCTCAGCCATCTTCACGTACTCATCCGCGGTGTACAACCGGGGCAGCAGCATGCCGTCCTCAATGGGCTTGATATCAGCCTCCTCCAGCGCGGCAGTCAGACCAGGCGCCTTGAACCAATCCGCAATAACAAGGAGCCCGCCACTGCCGACCAGCGCGTACGACGACGCGAAGAAGAGCTCCTTGTCCGGCAGATGCGACAGCGCCTCGGAGATCCAGACGCAGTCGAACTCCTCCTTCTCCATCTCCTTCCCACCGAAGCGCTCGACCATCTTCTCGGCGTCCAGCTCCAGGAAGCGTACCGCGCCACCGCCCCCATCAACCTTACCATCATTCGAGGGGTACTCCATCACGTCCGTCAGCTGAAACTCCGCCCCAGTACGCACGATCTCCTCGGCCGTTATCTGCCGCGCGATCTCCACCTGGCGGCCGCTAATCGTGATGCCGGTGACGCGGCACCCGCGCTCGCGCGCCAGGAACCGGGTGGTGAG
>JAOXNQ010000003.1:3500495-3519896 GCA_028571165.1 Hypoxylon perforatum | reverse complement strand
ACGAGGGCCGGGGCGTGTGGGCGGGCTGCGACGAGGGCGAGTTGACGGAATAAGTGTTCCCGCTGATGCTCGGCCGGTGCTGGTGCTGCGTTGCTGGGTCGTGGCTCTTGCGCTTCCGCTTCGACGTGTCGCGCTCCGCCTTGTCGATGACGATCTTGGCGATGCGCTCGAACTCGGAGCACACGCCCAGCATGCGGTGCACGCCGCCTGTTTCTGCTTCAGCGCCCAGCGTCGAGAGGAAGGTGACCACTAGGTTCATTAGTTTGGTGTCTGACTTGGCCCGCGGGTCTAGCGGGTTCTGTAGGATGTTGCCGAATAATGTGACGAGAGCTGATACGGGGAAGTAAAGGATAAGCCTGTTATATGTTAGCGGCTGCTAGAAATGAGTCGTGACGTGATCTACTTACCACACGCAGGAGAAATCGCCTTGCGGGATGTACTTTAGTAATTGAATACTCGCTCGCGCGGCCGATGCACATAAAGCCGCGGAAGCAAACACTCGTGGGTTAAGAGGTCTGGCATTTAGACCTTGGATCGCATAGTTAGAGAGTCGGCTTGTCCAGTAGCCGTGGTGGATAGACATGCGGTGGATGGTGGTGAGGGCGTTGTAATAGGAGAAGTGTAACATGACGACATGGAGGATTAGAGGTGTGTGAGAAGCTTTAATTTCGTGTTCTGGACGGAAGTCGATCGGGATGTTGTCCTTCCAAGACTCCAGTTCTTTGTCGAGTTCTCCAATGGTCTGTAGGAGCTCGCCGTCCGATACCTTGGTGGCCTTCGTCGAGTAGAGTTTCTTATAAATCTGGCTTTCGATAACTGTCAATTCACACATCGCTCGGAATAAGTTCATCTTGCCCTTTCCGTCAGCAAGAGGAATGTTGCCAATATTGTCGGCCGGGTCGGCGTCGGGAAGCTCCACATTCATATCATCGTCATCTTGTGCTGGAGGCCGTCCGGATCGAAGACATAGATCTTTATCCATCATATACGCTATCCAGAACACCCGTTTCCTCTGTTCAATTTCGACTGGGTTAAGGTTGAACCCGCTCCCGCGCTTATGCAACCCGATGCTGTGCGACAACCGGATAGCTGCTGCGATGAGTAAGAAAGAAGGTTGCGGGTTTGGTGTTCCTTGCATGAAAGAGGCCATCCCAAGCAGAGCCTGTACACTTAGTAGATCGGTGTTTCGCATTGTCAATTCAGAAAAGACTCCCATGGCATTTTTCATATACGCCCACGACTTTTCATCCTCTTCATACGGTACAAGGTTGCTCATGACGCGGAGACGGTGCGCGATGGCCAATGCGACGTTTAAGCTAGCCCACCACCCCGAACCCTGGTAGGGATCATTGGAGTACTGTCTCTCAACGAGGTGCATAAAGGTTGGCTGGTGAAACAGCGGGAACATGCAGTTGAAGTTATCAAAATAGTCTTTGAGCAGGGATAAGGCCTCGGGCTTCGGCGGCAGCGGCCGGTACACCGGACGATGGAAAAGATCACCGAAGATCTCGGGTTTCCAGTGATTCCATTTGTGGTCGTCGATGGACACCTCCGAGATCATCTGTTGAAATGAGGTGTCCCCGGTCTTCTCGTTCACCCATTGGATACCTTTAGGTGAGAAAATAGAGAATCCGGATGAAGACCCTGATGCATGTTAGCCCAAGACATGTGCGCCAAGCTTACTCTCGGGTACTTACCTATATATCTTGTCTCTCCAGATTGGTTCGTCACTAATGAACACATCATTTCTGACAGAGCCTCAACTTCTTCCTCATCTTTCTGTTTTTCTGGCTGAGGAGACGCATCTTTCTTAGGTTGTTCCCATCTTCTTTCGGGTTCGGGCGACGTTATAGAACTTCGAGGGGTTGATGCGGGGCCGTCGTGACCAGACGTCGCTTGTGATGGTGATGTGGGATTCGAGGTGGCCGCCATCGAAGCTTGTCTTGATTGCTGGTGCTTCTCTGCTAGGCGCTTTTCCAAGGTCGCCAAGTCGGTCGATTCGTCGTCATCTCCAAGAAGGCCTTCATATCGGGTCAGCTCTAGACAAAAAGGTGGTGCACGGCCGACAAGCCAAGACCTACCAGACAGTCTTAATAAACTTTCCATGCGCCCAAGACGGTTTTCTAGACCCTCGATATACTTTGCACTATCCATCTAGATCAGCCGTGTCCAATGCTTGATTGTCGCAGCGGGGTTCATACCCTTTCGGGGGATTCCTCTTCTTCTCAACTTGCGTGAAGACGCAGTCTGTCTTGTAATTGATGCAATGCGTGCAGGCCGGTAGCTTGCCATCACACTTTATCTTCTTCTTCCGGCACATATCGCAAGCCTTCACCCCTCGAATCAGCCACCGAGACAGGGCTAGTTATTACATTGGGTATGAGAACTTACCCGTGCGATTCTCCTTCTCTTGGCCTCGTTCGCATCGTCGAGCAGCGCAGAGGGGTCGAAAGCCATCTGCGCCGCAAGCTCGTGGGGCAGCACGGGCATGCCATCGTGAGTGTAGGCGCCGAAGATCTGTGGCGGTTGGTTCATTAACTGCGGAGGGTGCATTCCAGGTATTTGGAACCCCCCCGGGTCGACTCTGATGTGATCCATTATCCCTTTTCTGCCTCTTCGTCTCGGTCGTCGTTCCGGTCGTCAGTCGTTGTCCTAAGGTTTCCGAGCTAAGAAAAAGGGAACCACTTGGCGGGTATTATGAGGTAAGGTTATAGCGATCGATTTGTCTGTAAGTAGGGGGTGGGAACTAGTTAAGGTAAATGTAGGTTTGACGTTCTGCAGAAATAATATCGACCCTAGGCGACTTTTAGGTAGGTACTTGGCAGCGTAGGCAGTGTAGCACCTGGAATTTGCGGATTTAAAACGTCCCCACGAACGCCGTGAATGGTGTGAGCTGTGTCCCCCCCCCCTTGTCCTTTGTCTCTCCCTTTGTGAGCTAGGCCCAAAGATTACCAATCGACCCTGTTGGCAGCTAAAACTCGAGACAAACGTGCTAATTCGTCCGGTAGCTGGTACTAAGGGGGCTGAGCGGGTTTAAACGCCGAGCCTTTCGGACGAGCAATGAGCTGTGCGGAACTCGTACTCGTTTTTTTCTAAAGTTGGTAACCGAATAAGACAATAGCCGCCTGCCTGGCAGTGCTGATAAGATAGAGATATTTTAAGAGTTGAACGGGTATGCAGGTAATGTAACTTGAGTTACCATATCATGTGGCTATACAGCATACACACACAAAGAGTTCTATTATTTGCTAGAAGGCTGGGTTAGTTGGTTTGCTCTTCTCGCATCTGAATTCGAAGAGGGAAATATTTCAAAGACGGGAGAAAACGTGCGAAAGTTGAGACAACAGAAAGAATCTCCGTCTGAGATATCCCAGTGGCCACACTAGTAGCAGAACTAGCAAGGCGACGCTCAGGGACGTGCGATAAGTTTCTAGGGTTCCCCCCTAGTCCTGACAATGATTCAGTGACACAGAGATTCCCGCGAATCAGATTTCATAGCGTTACTACCTAAAGGTCTGTGGTGATGGTGGTGATGTTACCTACAGCAGAATCAAGCCCTGTTGGCCCTGGTATTAAAATAGGTACATATCACATGAGGTAGTATTTTGAGGGGTCTGCTTTTGCCTGAGTGCCGAGTCATCACGACAGGGCCATGGTTCTATCTATGTAAACGCTCGAGGGGCTCCATTTTCAGTGGGGTACTACGCTGTCGTGTCTCCCTCTCCTGATTCGCAATAGGATTGACAAGATGTGCGAGCGTCTTGGAGTTCATCCCAAGCTCTCGCTCTCTATCGTACGTAACCCTGACAGCCTGACCAAAAACAAACTACTTAGAATATCAGAAGGTGATACTGGAGCATCATCGAAATTATTAGCCCCGGAGGGTCGGATAGTTTAGACCCTTAAAAGTCTGGGAAGTTTAGAAGAAAAAGTCTCCGATCATCCTAGACTACCCAGACTACTCGTTAGTATGACCCCTCCTACTCTTTTTGGTAATTGAGAATCAATGCAAGTCTTTTTAGTCGTTCGACTTATTCTTTGGACATCCGAGAGAAGAAGCGGATTTCGGGGTTTATTAGATATGAGCAAGCTAGGTAATACCCAAGATAACCTAAGAAATATTGTAGTTGTCATTACTAAGGTCTCGTGAACCGCTATTAGAATGAACTAAATCTAAGTCTAAATGTCATGTTATCTGATCTCGTCTTTCTTAACCGTTGACCCTTGAGTGCCCAGTAAGCTTATGCAAGGTGTGACGCAAATTGGACGACATCATATCAGATCACAATCGCCATCTAACCTGACAGTCTAAACAATTCCGCAAGCCTGGGTGCTTGCTGTATCGTACTGCAAGTCACGCCGTCGTCGGAGGCCTGCGGACAACCACGCCGCACGCACATGGTCGATAAGCTTGAATCCCCTTGCCATGGCAAGTTCCGGTCTCTGACGTGACAGCCCTAGAGAATTGGCACTCGTTTCATCCATCCTTACCTGCATGAGGTCGCAGTCTAGCCCGGGCTCAACGCCGAACTTGTTAGCGCCATAGATTTCTTTGCCTCTATCTAGGTAGCTTCATCCGGGGAAACAACCCATGGGGAAAAAGTACCAAGCAACTAAGCCATCACTTTTTTTTCCTTGACGGGCGCATGCTTGCCACGGGGGAAGACAAGGGCGCTATCGATAATTCGGTTTGTAAGAATGCGGCCAAAGCGGCGGCGGGATGGGTGTGCGGAAGAGATCCAGGCGCGTTTCATAACCGTCTCAACTACGGGAGGCATCCCGGTGTCTACATCAAGTAACGTGAAGCGATGCGCACTTGTTTCCAGAGATAAATGCCCAACGACTGTGTATAATCGGAAAAAACTTGCCTTATTCCCGCCTTGTTTAATGGGGTTAAAAGGGCAAAACTTGACACCGGCATGAACACACAAGTCGAGCCGACTCCAGTCCTGAAAACAGTTTCCAGACACGTCCCGAGATCACGTAGGGCGAAGGTGGGTTTGATGTTATCATAATTATGCTTTGATTAGGAGCAAAGCCAGAGGAGAATCGCCTCTGTTGCGATCTCGACTCCGCAACGTCAATGCTCTTCCTCTTTCTTCATCATCATCCGAAATGCAACCCTCAATAGAAGGGCTTGCTCGTGATGAATATTGACTAGGTATTTACAAGAAATGGGTTGTGGTTTTTTTATACCATCTGACGTAGGTTGTGAGAAAGATTAGACAAAGCTTGCTTGAAATAGCTTTCCCGTTCCTCCTCCTCCCCTTTCCCATATGGAAAAAAAATCTCCCCTTTCGAAAGATTTTTATTTCACAAAAAAAAATATCAAACGCCAACCCGAATGCTGTGCTTGTGGGGAGCGTATATATTCAACGTCGGCACAAAAGCAACAAGCAGGTATCATCAAAAAAGGACCACAAGGGAGAAAAAATATACACACACAGAGACACAATGGTAAAAGCAAAAGGTAAGGGTATCAATCCAAGGGGGGGGGGGTCATATCTCCTCGGTGAATCTGGAAGCCGACCCGTGCGAGCGATTCGACCCGTCGTGCGAGGGGTGGGATCGTCCAAGTGGATCTCTGCGAGGAGGCTCAAGGGGTGAGTTGTCCGAGAACGGACTGCTGAAGAAGGGACCCTGCTCGTGGATTGGGGTCCGGGCCGGTCCCGCGTTGAAGACCGGGATCCCGCTGTCCGGCCGCATCGGCGTACCCACGGCCAACCTGGTCGGGCCCGCGCCCATCAGCCCAGGGAAGGCCTGCGAGTCCCGGTACTCTATCGACTGTTCGCTCAGGATGGTATCGCGGGGGTCCGAATAGCCATCTCCCCCGAACTGCAGCACCGGCGGCAGCTTCCTGCCGGAGATCTTCGAGAACCCCCTCTCGCCGCCGTCGGCCGACGCCGCGCTGCGCCCGGAGAACCGCTTGTGCCCGGTCAGGCTGGCGAGCGCGGCGGGAATCGCAAAGGGAATCGAGCGCCGTTCGGACATGCCTCCTCCGCCGGGGCCACCGCCGCCACCAGGACCGGAATTTCCAACCAGCACGCCGCCGGGCCCTCGCTCGTTGGTCGAGCCCCGCATCAGCTTCAGCGTGTTCTGGCGCTTCTTCCACCGGAGAAGGCCGAGCGCGATAATCAGCAACAGCGCAAGCCCGGCCACGCCCCCTAACACGCTCCCCGCGACCGTGGCCGCGGGAGGCCCGTCCGAAGATCCAAAGTCGCTGCCGCCGGCCGCCGCGGTGCTCGAAGAGGATGGTTCGGCATTGCCTCCAACGCCCAGACTGCCGTCGCCAGTCTCGGTGGCAGAGGCAGTCCCAAAAGACCCGTAAGTTGTCGATGCTGACTTGAAGTTGCCGGACGTAGTCGTCGCCGAGCTGAAGAGGGAACCGGAAGAAAATGAACTACTACTAGCTAATACAGATGAGGAAGAAGAGAAAGAAGACGAAGTTCCATTGAAACTCTCGACGGAAAACGGAAGTATCGTAGAGGAAGATGATGATGAAGCAGTACTGTTGGGAAAGAGTGAGGAAGTAGGAACTGCTATTATATAAGTTAGATATCAATCTACGGTAATCTCTAAAAGCAGTAATTAATAAAACGTACCTTGGGTTGTGTTGGTCACGCCAGCCAAGGAAGGGAAAACGGGAGAGCCAGATAAAGGAGTGGACGTCAAAGGCGAATAAGATAACGTGGGAAAGGAAGTAGGCATCGAAGACCCCGACGGTGTTACGGTCGGGTCTATCGCTGAGGAAGATGTCGACAGGCCGTCGCCTTCATCGTCGCTGGTTCCCGGGTAAGAAGTAGGCAAGCCTAACGCAGAGACAATTCCTCCTGAGGACGGATCGACGATCGCATCGGATACTGTTGCTGCTGCAGTGGTGGTCGCAGGGAGCGCAGACGTGGGATTTGATTGCGAAAGCGTCTGCAAAGTAACGGTGGAACCGGTAGAATCGATAACCTGTAGAACGGAAACGGTCTCGACGATTATGGTGGGTTCCGAATCGGTGCGTTTGTGGCCCCTTTGACTGCTAGTGCTAGCGTCGCGGTGGTGAGAACGAGCGTGGTGTTGGTGGGTGTGAAGGTGGTTGTGTAAGTGGTTGTCTCCGGTGTTGGAGTTGTGAAAATGATTGTGTTGATGTACGTCTCGGGCCTGAGGGAGTGAAGACCCCGAGACTGGGGTTGTCATCGCGCGTGGCGGTGAAATGGAGAAATACGAGCTTTTCCAGTGCGTGCGTGTAAGCGTTGTTACTAGAACGCTAGATTTTTTTTTAGGTCGAGTCGGATTCGTGGATTCGTGGATCGGGGGCGCGGTTCGCCTTGCTTGGAGAACTTCTGGGCTCTACCGACTAAAAAGCTAGGCTGGCTGGCAGGTAAGTTAAGGCAAGTAATAAGGTACTCAAGGTATTGAAGGTATAGGTAAAAGAACGAATGAATGAATGCGTTAGTTTTTTAGATTGCTTGGTCGTCCAGTTGCGGTTATCCCATCATTATCGTATTATTTTCGTCCCCCTATTATTCTTCTGCTTCTGCTTCAACTTCTCAATCTTCTGTAAAACCCTTCGTTGTCGTTACCGGGTCCTCATTGTTGACGCAAGAGGCTGGAACCGAATCATCGACACCCACTGCGACGAACGGTCGGCTCGACGGTAGAGAGGATGAGGTAAAAGGGGAGAAAGGTAAAAGAAAATTAATGAGACCTTCAAGGCGGGCGTTTTGATAATATGTTTGCCGTCCAAATTTAAAATGAGATGCTTCCCAGCAGTGGACCACCCCCAAGCATCGTTAGCTTCGTCGATTGCTCGATATGACACTGAGTTTGGGGGCCTTGTCTCGCTGTAAATGGATGACAGTACCTGGATAGGCTGGATAGGTGATGCTGCTCATTTCGCTTGTGGTCGAGCGCTGTCCCTACAGCCAGGGGGTCATGAGCATGCCAGCCAATCATGTATCACAACAGGGCAAGGGACAGTTACAAAGCCGTCCCTGATTGGTCTAACCGACGGGGATTTCTTTACAAACATTCGAGCATCTTTGTTATCCTCATCCATCCAAGTTACACCATTCCTGGCCTTATTGTCTTGGAAAACCCCCTAAAGCGGTTTCTAGGTCTCAATCTTGATGGATGACGACGACTTCATTCATTGGACAAAGGCCAAAGCCCTCTCATATAACCTGTCATATTGGGTACACAGACGCAGTTCCGTATGGCATGGGGATTGTATGCGAATTGCGCATGAGCATGTATCAATCCGCCCGTCTGTCAAAGGCCTGCCTGTCAAATCGTGGCTGACAACTTAGACACCCCCAACCCGACGTGTCTAGATTGCAACCAATGCAGGAACACGAAGTTGAACTGCAGTAGGTTAAGAAGTTAAACCTGGACAAGGTTAGATACGGATAAGAGGTAGTATGGATGGATGGACAGATCCATCTCGAGCTGCAAGTAAGTACATAATTAGATACACTATGTAATGGTAGCCGCCATATGCATATCAGCTGTCAGTGTGTTCGATAGCCTATGGCTGGCAATACATTGGTGGTAAAGCTCGTATTCCTTAGGTGCGGGTGCGCTGCAGTGCGATGCAGGTCGGTGTGTTAGAGCCACGCGACTCAGATTGATCGATCGCATTAGGCAGGTAAGAAATGGTTATTATTAATATTGTGCTACCTACCAGGCGGATATCAAATCGTATTGAATCAGGTTTTTTAATCGCAACAACAAGTTCTATCATCTTCATCTTGCTATTATCAAACCACCACAACCAAACATTCGAAACGATGTTTGGTCTGCCTGTCTTCAGTCTGTTGGATCAGGACCAGAACCGTTGTTGGATTGGTCTGGCCTCGCAGTCTAATACCTATTGGTACTTAGCAGATCCATGGGGTCAAGGGCCCCAGGAAGATGGTGGGTCGCCTCATTTATATTGCGGGTGCTTACACGCAGTCCCTAGCTCGCCTAGCACCTAACCTTGAACATTCCCAAAAATCATTTCTCGACGGGAATTGCGTCATAAACCGGTAAGCCAGTGTCATCTGTGATCAAGTTGGTTTCACTTCGGTCATCAGAAGGAATAACTCGCTCAATACATTCGGTTCTATTCCTATCTACATATATGGAGTTGGACGTGGATATGGACATCTAGCCGAGACTCTAGAGCCTCCAAGCTAAGCTCCATCTTCCAAGCCCAAAGCCAAGAGCTAGCAATTTAGGCCATGCTACCATAGCTGTTAGCTTCGGTCTACCATCTTATTTTTGCATCGGCCCGCAATTCGTACGCGTACCATCGCATGTCTAGAACTCGAGACGAACGCGTGAGTTTTGTTCTTCCAGAGCTCAATACCCACATGGCGAGCTGTTTAATGAAACCTTAGCAAACTGTCCGTGGTTTGTAGCACTAACTGTAGCACTAACTGTAGCACTAACTGTAGCACTAACCCACCCGTGAGAAAAGCAGTATCAAACACCATCAAGGATATACAGACTTGATATATAGACTTGGACGACAGTAACCATCGAGACCTCTCTGATATATCAATTATTACCTAAGTTTTAATATTTTATGTTAACAAGCTCATTACGAGCGCTAACTACTTACTACTAACTATAACGTTCACGACACATCTCTGAAAGAATGAAAATACACTTAGAAAAGCCTGACACTCAAACATGAATACTGGGCAGCTATCAAGATTCGCATAAATAAGGTAGTTCCATGACACTGTTAGAGACGACAGGCATGGAACCAGAAAGAGAAACTGAGTCACAGTAGCGTTCTAACGTCTTGCTTGGTCTGATTTCGTCTCGGATGATTGTGTCCACTCGGATAATTGGGTAGAGATCAAATCCACAACATAGCAAACTGCTTCTATTGATATCCTCAGACTATTTTTACAACCAGTCACGGGCTGAAAATGCTGTGTAAATAGTCATCTCGCCTAGCATCTATGTAAGTTACGGAGTAAAGAAATCTTGTTCGTTTTCAACCCCTTATGAGAGCCATGTTGGTGACCAATCTGGGTCGATCACTCAACCACAAGTCCTTAAGATATATAAACGCATACACGATCATATTCTATAATATACAAGCGATACTCAATCTACATCAGTCATGTGCTGATATATCTCTTGTCATTCTAGCAAAGACAGAAAGCGTTGGTATAATAAGCCTTATGTTGGCTATGTCAGCCTCTAGTTATGTAAGAGTTGATAGTCATGGCGTATTGCCTTCTCATGCCATTGATCCTAGTACTTATAAGTCCCATATATTCTCTATGTGTTGAAGTAACCCCTATTTTACATGCCTACGTCGGTGTATCAATGGGTTCCTTAGCAGTATGCCAATCATCATTCCACTTAAGTTTTAGATTCCAAACCGAAAATCTAACCTCAAGTCTCACTCTTTGCTAGTTAAGGATATTTAAATGTTGCAGGTATGTAACAAGAACTAGTCCCAAGTAGATTGCTCTTTTCACGAAAAGGCGAATGGCCTTGACCTGGGTATCGTAGGCTACCATCTAGGGGAACAGGATGAAATCCATTATCTTCTTATACACGAATTCGGTATTGCCATTCCTAGCAAGAATCTACTAGCCGGGAGTTTACGTCAAGTCATCGTTTGAAGTGAGGAGAAATTCGGAGGCTAGTTCACGGCATAAGAGAAATAGGGAGCAGGTTTATTCCTTGAACACAGTTGAGGGCGTTGATTATGCAGTACATCGATCCACCATTAGATCGCTTGGGACCGTGAACGAGTTTCCAGGTACGACATGAGCTAAACATCAATGGATTAGATTCCGGGATTTCTCTAATACTGCCGTGTCCGAATATTGATTACGAGTGAAGTCAAGCGTAGAAGTACCTTGTTACACGCCGCTTTGCTTCTAAGTCATAGATCATCCATATTGAACTTAAATGACGAGACAGTAGTGGTATCTTATCCCGTTGACCGCCTGGACTGCGGAAAGAAGCAGCCAGGTAACTTCAAACCATGCACGTGCAAGTAGGTGCATATCTCAGTAGGTGACTTCGTCTTGGGGGTATCACGAAAATGCCTTGATGCTATAACCTCGTCTACCAATGCTCGTATTTCAGTTAAGATGCCACAGAAACGCCAAACGCCATTCGAATGCCCACCCAGAGTCCTTAGGCGAATGATACTCTCTTCTTCTTGGGCTTGGCCGCCTTCGTGCTAGCTGACGCAATATCCTTGATTCCGTCGTCAACGTCTTCAAACGGTTTAGTAGCCGTCCTCTTTCTCTTTCTCCTCAGCGACTCCTTAGTCTCGTCGAGCTTTGACTTCTTCTCTTCTTCTTTCTTTTCGGCCTCCACTCGTCTTGCCTCGCGGATCTCCTCCATCTGTCGGGCCTTGATCATCTTGGATTCGATCTCGCCGTCCTTGTCCGCCTGGACCATGGCAAGGATTGTGCTCATGCTCTCCTATTGATGTGGTATCGTGAGTTAGCATTACCGCTTGAAATTGAAGTGTTTCTACTCCGCCCGAGAAGCCTTACCTTGTCGTCCACGAAAACCTTGCCCTTTTTCTTTCCTTTCGGCTTCGTTACACCGATGGGCGTCACCATGTTCAATTCAGGAATACCCAGGTCCTTCTCGGAGTAGACCTTCTTCTTTCTCTTCTTGAGGAGTTCGACCGCGCTCTTCGTCCTCACCTGCTTCGACATGATCGGGCCTTGCTTCCGTTTCGACTTGACGATGCCATCTGAGGGGCCCGACTTCGAAGACTTGCTACCACTGATGCCGGACTTGTTCGCGGCATGTTTGTTCTTGACCGTTTTCGTTCTTGAAGGTCCCATTTTGAATTGTGTGGTTTGCGACAATTGTGCAGTTGAGAGGCTTCTGAAGTATGAAGATGGGAAAGAAAGTGAAATATTTTTGGGGACCTGTTATCTTATCGATAGATGATAGAAAGTGGCTGGCCTAAGAGGTGGGGCAGTAGAAGCCCCAAATCGAGCTAATTGCTTTGTCGTGGTTGGTCAATTGTACCTAGGTACCCTCGTAACTTTTCGCCTGCGTGTAAGCCGATGCTCGGCACAGATTCGAAAAAAGTTGATTGCTTCTTAGTTTACGACTTGAAAAGAAAACCAAAATCTAGTTTAAATCAGGACTCAGGCGACAATACGAAACACCATGGGTTCCGAGAAACCTAGCCAGCGGTGGACGGCATTCGTCCGCGATACGAACGAGACCAAGATCCAGCTCGCACTGAACCTCGATGGCGGGGAGTTCCCACCCGAGACCGACTCCCGACTGCTATCGGCCGTGAGCGAGGGCCACGCGAGCCAGTCGAGCAAGTCGCAGACCATCAGCGTGAACACGGGCATCGGCTTCCTCGACCACATGCTGCACGCCCTAGCCAAGCACGCCGGCTGGTCTCTGGCGCTGGCGTGCAAGGGCGATCTTCACAGTACGGACCCCGCGCACAACCGCACCTTACCTAGATAAATGAGAGAGAGAACCCCGTCCGCTGACGAAGAGAAACCAAAGTCGACGACCACCACACGGCCGAGGACTGCTGCATCGCGCTAGGCTACGCGTTCGCGAAGTCGCTAGGGAGCGCCTCGGGGCTGGCGCGGTTCGGATCGGCGTACGCGCCGCTGGACGAGGCGCTGTCGCGGGCCGTCGTGGACCTGTCGAACCGGCCCTTCAGCGTCGTCGAGCTGGGGCTCACGCGCGAGAAGATCGGCGACCTCAGCTGCGAGATGATCCCGCACTGCCTGCAGAGCTTCGCGCAGGCGGCGCGCGTCACGCTGCACGTCGACTGTCTGCGGGGCCAGAACGACCACCACCGCGCCGAGAGCGCCTTCAAGGCCCTGGCCGTCGCCATCAGGATTGCGACTACGAGGATACCGGGGAAGGAGGGCGAGGTGCCGAGTACCAAGGGGACTTTGAGTGTATGATAGTTGAATATCAAGTTATTTAGTTCCAAACTATATTACAACTGCAGCGTTGGGTTGATATGGCTGCTGTTAACATTGAGCTATTCGTTGTCTGTATGCCGGCTGGAACCTGATGCGTTCTGTTTGTTTTCGGATCTTAAATTCGGATGAGCCAATCTTTTAATCGAACCAGTAAACTGCTCCTGTAATTTTAAATAACAACTTACGTCTGATTCTTCAGACACGTAGATTACAGAAAATACGACTACTTGCTCGAAGATGCAATACGCATTTCTTATCGAGTCAGTTCAACAAGTCACAAAGCCACTTATCTAACGAGATGGAGTCCTAATACACTAACTTCGAACAATCAAATTTGTTCGTATCGGTCAGTTAAGCTATCTACACAACAGTACACAGCCCAAACCTCCTCGCAGCATTATCATTAAGCGTCAGTGTTTCCCTGACCATATACAGATCAATCTCATTTCGTTTCCTTGGAAGCAGCAATCGACAATCATCAATATGTCAAACCCCTGCAGGGTATCAATTCCGTTTTGTACATTCTCTTTTTGTGTACCAACTATCATCTCTCCTTTGTTCATGAATCGGATCATTCACTCGTGGGGCGGAATTAACCCGCACTTAGTAGCGATACCCGGCGGGCTCGGTATGCGGGACAGCAGTACCCGTCTCGGGATACGCTACTTGACCATCATGCTGGTACTTGTTGTTGTAGGTGGTGCCATTCTCAACGGCGGTGGCTTCAGTGTTGTAGCTCTGGCGCATCTGATCCGGGTGAGCGTGCTCAGGCAACATGTTCGGGTTGTCGGAGGTGGCGGTTCCTCGTCGTCGGAAGAGACCGAAGAAACCCCTGCGTCTGCCGTAGCCCGAAGTGTAGTTGTTGGCAGGACTAGGGCCAAATCGCTGCTCCTTGCGTCGGTGACGGACAAGCACGAACTCGATCAATGCCGAGATGATGAAGAAGATCCTGATCATAAATTAGTATGCTGCATGCATGAAGGTGAACGGGTTGCATCGGCTTACACTGCGACGATGGAAACGGCCAGACAAGCAGTTTGCATTTGGCATGCTTGTCGGTAAGTCGGGTGCGAACCATTGATTAGGTCCTGAGCGTTGCCTGTGCCGAAGGGCGTGTTGATGGAAGTGCCAGTGCAGCTGCTTGCTCCATCGCGGGTGGCGATGGCGACGTAGATGAAGGAACCAATGAAGCAGATATCCAACACGATGGCGAAGAACGACGTGAAGGGGTGACCGGCCAGGCAGCACAAGAGCAAGAGACCGAGGACCGTGTAGAGAACTCCGATACCCGAGATACCTTCAACGGCTCGAGTGTACGTCGGGATGGTGAGACTGCGGTTGCTGAGGACCGCCAAGAAGTACGAGAAGATGGCGAGGACGAGCGCGCAGCAGCAGAACTGGATGCCGCGGACGAACCACTGCAACAACTTAAGCGCGAAGCCCGCTTTGGCGCCCATGATCGCGGATGTTTTGCTGGTTGTACTATCGGAATTACGATTTGTACGGGGTGTGTGCTTTGGAAATTGGATGGCGAGTTTAAGGATCTGTTAAGAATCCGGGCGTTGCGGGGAGGAATACAGAAAATGTAGGTACGAAACCTGTAAAAGAGTAACAGTACACGAATAAGGGCGGGAGGAAAGGGATTGAAATAATAGGTTGGGGGTGGACAAGATGGACAGGGTGTTAATTATTCTTAAAAGTGGTTGATCAATGAAAGGGATTTGACGTCGACTTTTTTTGGTACGATTAAGGCCTCCTTCGGACCCGGATACCCGTCAGGAAAAAAGAACTTGATGATAGACACTGTCTCTACTGAATCCGACCCAGGTAACCAAACGTTTACGATGACGAATGTTGTCAGAATTCGTCCAATTTTTCGCTGTACCGCCCTCCATCAGCAAACTGCCCCTCAGCAGAGCTCCCTATTCGATGCGACCCTTATGCGCTAATGCCGATCTGCCGGCGTGACGTCGCATCTTAACTGGGACACACATAGAGCGAGCTCTGTGATTCGCTATAGAGCTTGCAAAGCCACAGTCTAGCGTCATAGCTTGTCCCTCTAACTGTGGCAGTTCTTGGCCACAAGCCACACCTAACAATGATGACGATCGTCATCCGCTCCATCCGTCCAAAGTCGCATCAACAAACCATTATTCAATCAAAACCGCAACGGGGATAGTCGGCTTAAAGAACACCTGGATTCGCACGTGAGTACGGCAATATATCCGATCAGCAGTTTAACAAAACCCAGAGCTCTCGGAGGAAGTGTTATTCCTACTCACTCCCAGAGGTACCTAAGGATTAGGCATCCGATCTTTGGACTTCATCCCTTTGTTTGGTATTATGCTTTAGTCCGTCAACCAATCTTGGTAAAGTCTATCGGTTGATCCCGCTCGATTACACCATGGATATGCGATAGCAAAGTAAACTCTCAAGCTGCTTCCGGTCTCTGCAGGCTTTCGCGGGTTTCAATACGGCTCCCCTAGCGCCTCGTATTGGATATCATGACATCGATCTGGATATCGAGGTACCTAGAGAAGACCACTATTTCTCTCAAGAGGAGATGCTCTTCGGTCATGAGTCCCTTGTAAATGTCAAAATGAGGTCGTCAAGCTCTGCTGTCTTGACGTGGTCCTATATTATTATGACGGTTCGGGTCCTGGTCGGCGAAAACGTTCTTCTAGTCGTCCTAAAGTCTCCTCTGACCATTCGATATAGCTGGTCTGACTCCTCATTGATCAGATGCAGAACATGGTCCGGGTCACAGTGCTAGACACCATGACCTTGGAACTTGAAGTGTGAAGTAGCCGGCTTGACCAAGTACGGTTCCTTGCTACTGTTATTATTAACGCTCCATATAGCGGGATGGCTTTCTCCGATGCTTGTGGAAAGATAAGCCACGGCAACGAAAGCGAGCTGTGAAAGTTGTTCTGGGAATGTCTTAGTTCGTGAGATATTCTCTCTTTCAGTGGTAAGCTCATACGAGTTGAAGGACCTTCTGAGCTATGTACCTGTTTCACACATCGAGGGGAAACGAGATATCGCGCTCGGCTTCCCGGCTCAAAGGATATCTCCGCAACAATAATGAGCACCTCGTCTTGAACTATTCTCTTAGAATATCCCTATATATCTTTTTTTAGAGCTAACGTGAACGATAACATACTTTGGGCCCTTGCTCATCTACTAATAATTTAACTGGACGGAGTCGCAAGACTTGACCAATTTCTCATATCTACCTAGGTACCTTCTAAATCAACCACAATTCCAACTTAAAAGCTCTTATGTGGTATTCTTGAAATAGGAAGCGAAGAGAATGAAGAAATAGCAATTGAAAGATGAGTAATAGCAAAAGCTTTTGCTACTAAGGAGTTGTTAATTGTCAGCAATCTGGCTGCCATGAGCTGACCCGCTTACATGCGCCCCCTATCTCTGATCAGCGTCCCCCAACTACCTACCTACCTATTCTACAAAACACGAAACAATTGAAGTAGCCGTTGACACTCAAGCGCTTTGAAGAAGCAATTATCCAGGACAGTTTATAACCTCTTTAAATCCTTCACGGAATGAGAGGAGGGTAACCGTCGATGACTTTAGTTCCTATAAAGTCCGAAATCACGGCGACACGGGAGCTTTACAAGCGACTAACGGAAGGAAGAAAAAAATGTTCTCGTAATGTAGCAGCTGAGTGCATTTTACTGCAGCGTAATAGGAATGAGCTGCACCGCTTCTCGTCGGGTTTACTGAACGCGCCATCAGCCAATATCCTCCAGCCTTCGATGTGCGTCAGCGGCTGTGCTGTTAGGCCGACAGTTCAGCCCACCCAATAAGTGAAGCAGGATTCGCCAAAGTTTTTTGTCCGCCTCAAATTATGTTCGTATATTGTCTCACGACTTTCAACTATGAAATTTCACCTACCAAGCTGTCTTTACAAGCGTTTCTGGTTTTTGTCCACCGTATACTGCTCTAACTCAGCGACTGTTTTCCAAAGTACAATCAACTCGTTTCATCATTAACTGCCCCGTACTTCAGCTCAGCCTCATCCCAGGAACAATCCAGTTTGTTATGGCCAAGAATGACATATCCTTCGGTTGGGTCACGTTCCTTAGACGAAGACCTATATCAAGCAGATGATGGTACGTGTCCCGAACGCCATCTCAATATAGATAGTCGCCTCTTGTTCCAATTGACCACCGGTCAACGCTTTATAACAGATTGCCACCAGCTAACATTTAATAAGCGCCGAAGAGACTGTTCTCCGCGATACTGGAAACCCTCGCCGACACAGACGTATTCAGCCATTCGACCTCCCCCAGCATCTTCATCGTCTATGCGCATGATAATCCCAAGGAAGGGATCGCCAACTCTTGGTGCGTCCGTCATCTTATTGACTGGCTTGGAGCTATTCGGTCTCGAACACTTTCTGACAAGTCGCCGTTACCTCTATGGTCCACGCGTGAAGGGGGCTCTGCCGCTGTTCGAAACATCCTCGATAATCAGTTTTGCCTGCTTCCAGCGCGCAGAAATCATGGCGACACTGACACCACCAGCATCATTACCAGCGTCGATAGGGTAGTAGTATGTGGCTCTGGGTTGCTCAAACAATACTATGAGGATCCCTTTACCCCATCATACATTGATACCATCGAAGCATCATATATTAAAGGCCAAGCCCAGTGTATGGATCCACAAGTATTGCATGATAAACTCAGGGATACTGTGGAAAGCAACTGTGATCACCCTGCCTTTCATCATGTGCTTACTGAACTTGCTTTTCTTAAGCTGAGGCAGTCTTGTTGCCTCAACAACAATCATGGCATAATTTCCGTCGCACTTGATGGAGACCTTATGACATACCTACCTTTCCGCAAACCTTCCGACTTGGTTTTAAAGTTAAAGTCACCCAGCGAGGCTTACCTACACCGCATCTTCTTTCAACTGCTTCGGCAAGTCTACACAGAGGCGCAATCGCTCATCAGCAGGTTTGAGAATTGCTACAAGGCAGCTATTGAACGAGTGGAGAACGAGGCTGAGGATATAACACCGGAGAGATTGGGGACGATTATCTACTCGGAAATCCATAAAGCCCTAGAAGACTTAAAGCGGTTTGATGGTGCTACCTTACGAAATGTAATACAGGAAGGTCAACTACAAAACAGTAAGTGTTTGGACACCCTAGTCTTCACTACCTAGTACTTACGCTGATTTGATCATAGTCTTGTCCCGCATAAGTGAGAGACTCCAAATACCTGTTGTGGATGAAAGACGCCGCCGCCTCCTTAGAGGTCTCCCTCCAGTACCATACAGAGATCGCAAGGATAGGAACCCAGAGCGGACAGAGGGGACCTGTGAATGGTTCACAAGTCATCAGCTCTTCCGAAATTGGCAACTCAGCAAAAATTCCAGCTTACTCTGGGTATCTGCAGATCCAGGGTGCGGGAAATCGGTTTTGGCGAAACATCTTGTGGATAACGTGCTCCCAGTGACCAGTACGAGGACTACATCTTACTTCTTCTTCAAAGACGATTTCGAGGACCAAAGGAACCTAGAAAACGCCATGCGTTGTCTCTTGCATCAAGTCTTCGTTCAGCGACCGGCCCTTCTCACCGATGAAATTCTCGCAAGGTTTGAGGAGGATGGTCAATTTTTTGAATCCTTCTCCAACCTATGGGATATCCTTACTGATATTTCAAGTAAAAGGGATGCCGGAGAAATCATCTGCATTCTGGACGCTCTAGACGAATGCGAGGAAGGGGGTCGATCTCGTTTAGCCGGTGCCTTAAATAAATACTATGAGAACGACAGAGAGTCATCTTTAAAATTTCTCCTGACTAGTCGACCGTATGGTGACATCCGACGCGGATTTCAGGTCCTTGAGAACCGGCGGCCTACCATTCACTTAAGTGGAGATAATCAGGAAGAAGTCGATAAGATCTCAAGCGAAATTAGTATTGTCATCAAGGCTAAAGTAAAGGAAATTGGGACTCGTCTCAAACTTGAATCCAAAGAAGAGAAACTCCTCCGAGACGAGCTTACAAGTCTTAATAATCGGTCTTATTTATGGGTTTACCTTGTTTTCGACGTCATAAATAATACCATTGAAACTACACCAACACACTTGCGAGCCTGCATCCACAAACTTCCTCGAACAGTTGAGGAAGCATACGAGAAAATTCTATCCAGAAGTCGAGATGTCATCAAAGCTAGAAGACTTCTTCACATTATCGTTGCAGCGAATAGACCGCTGTCATTGCGGGAGATCGCAACGGCCTTGGCGATAAAAAAAGAATACGCATTTTACCACCAACTCGAGCTCGAGCCAGACAACCGCTTCCGTCACACGGTCAGGGAGCTTTGTGGACTCTTCGTTACTATTGTAGATTCTAAAATTTACTTGCTACATCAGACAGCAAGGGAGTTTTTAGTTTACAACCCACTAAGTATCGTTCCCCATAATACGACTTGGCAA
>JAOXNQ010000003.1:3461346-3491423 GCA_028571165.1 Hypoxylon perforatum | reverse complement strand
CGATCTCTCAGCCGCTGCCCCCGCCGCGCTGCCGTCTGGGCTTTTGTTGCGGTTGAGCTCGCGGCTTTCGGCGCCACGTTCGCTATCACGCAGACGGTCGCTGCCGTCGGCTTCCCTGTTGTGATCTTAGCGCTCATTCCTATTCGCGCTCTGCTCCTCCCGCGTCTCTTCACGCCGCTCGAGCTTAGTATTCTTGATGCGCCGACCGCTAGCCCCTTTACCATGGAGAGCGTCGGCGGGTCGTACGCCGACGCTGCCCAGGAGGGTGTCCAGAGTCGGGGTGGTGACGGGGGTACCGCGACCGAGAGCGAGAATCCGAGCGTCTTGCTGCCGGCGGGCGTGGATACGGAGACCTGGCGGAGGAAGAGCGAGGACGCGCTGGCGGAGGAGGGGCGGGGGCGCGCGACGGGCGACGAGATCGAGATGGATCGGTTGGGTATTAGTAGGAGGGGCCACGCGAGTCGGAGTGCGGCGAGGGAGGACAAATAGTAGGATTGCTACGGTCGTTACGTGTATGTAGATATATCAGGAGACTTGAGGTTGTAGGTAGAAGTTCAGGATACCAGGAAGATTACGTGCTTCAAGTTCGTAACCAAATAGATACTCGTCGACTTGAAAATCACTGAGCGTCACGGCATTGCTACCGTGACCAGAACGGACTTACTGAAGAACTGTCGGTCCTGCCGGACTTTAAGACTAAACGCATGGTCTATTTCATAACCACACCCATGCTTAATACTTCAACCCTTATTCTCTTTAACTTGGAAAATA
This sequence comes from Hypoxylon perforatum, assembly GCA_028571165.1. Taxonomy (NCBI): domain Eukaryota; kingdom Fungi; phylum Ascomycota; class Sordariomycetes; order Xylariales; family Hypoxylaceae; genus Hypoxylon; species Hypoxylon perforatum. Next base: position 3,490,652 of record JAOXNQ010000003.1, on the reverse strand, counting down.
GTGGGCGTGAGGAAGAAATGGTAAGAGAGCCTGCCAGACGTCTTCGTTTAGCTAGCCACGAGCCCCCTCCATGGTTGAGATAGGAAAAGGGGTAAGGAAAAAGAGTCAAAACAGTAGCAATAGCAAGACTTGCATGTCAGATATTGGAATACAACGAAAGAACCCAATAGTATAAAATTGTTGACTCGTTTGTGCGGATTTCTAGAAATTCTCCCAGCCCGGCTCCCTCCAACACCAGGTGATTATCGTGATAATTGCAGCGGTTCTTCGTCTTCAAAATCGTCAGCAGGCCAAATCGAATAGGCTTTGCACAACCAACTAGATTCTTTTTACGAGTGCGATTACACTTCTATTAAGCAAACAGTTTCTTCTCTCTATCTACTTTCATTTACTCGACTCTTTGCGTCTACATATGTATCTTATGAGGTAGGCTCTGCGAGTTTCGTCATGCCATCTTAACCGAGTCGAACGTGCCTCACCGGTTCGCCTGTGGGCAATTTACTGCCTCTGATAGGGCCGTTATGCCTGCTTTGCTTTATCCGCGCTGTAAGGCACAGTCTTCTTATAGGGGCGAGGCCCTCTATTGATATGAACTCGCAATTTGGGCTTCATTAAGGGGGCGACAGGTCTCTACTTGATTTCGCAGCATTTTAGCGACTCATACAGAATGTACTTGTGTCAATTAATCATAAGTGCATTGTGATATGCGTCTGAACTCTACTTGATTATGGGCTGTATCATGTTGGGCCTACGTAGATAGATGGGATAGGTGCTCGCCTATGCGTCGGGTTCGACTTAAGAGATCTGATATCTACCTGCTACGATCGCACTTACTCTACGGTCCTTCTCTGATGTTGTAAAGGGGGAAGTTCATGAAGGCAGCCGAGACAGCGACTACATCTCGCATTTCGTGGCGTCGCCTCCTTTCCCTCCGCGACGGCAGTGGTAGGTATGGTCGCTACAGCGGGTAAACGTCTATCCCCTTCGTCAGGCTGTCTCTCATCTTTGTTTCTCCCTCTGAACGGTGGCCAAACCATCGAGACCCGTTCTACCGTTTCGACTCCGTCGTTCCCCTTTCGTGGCGCGTACCTATCTACCTACCTGGGTAGGACCTCTTAGCGGCTACGTAAAGAAAACACGAGAAAACAGCGACTGCCGTGCTGGCTTCCCCTCGATCTCGATATGAGCCGGTGCACTTGGGGCGGCTAGCGGAGGCAGTAGGAAGATGATCAAGATGGGGAAGGATGGGGTTCTCTCTGATCCTCCTCCTCTCCGTACTGCTGCTGCTACTTCTCCTGCTCTTCGTGTTAGAAGCGCGCCAGCCTAAGCGGAGCTGCAAAGGGGGGCGTTTGCGGGTTGGGTTTTCTAGGCCAATGTCCTTCGTCTGGGTTGGGTTCACTCTCACGCACAGAAGCACCGAGTTTCTGGCCGCTTACATGCTTGTGACTGGTAACTCTTGGCCCCCCCTGGTCCCTTTCGAACGAGCCGGGGTTACAAGCCATCGGGATGTGAGTTGTAGTGCGTAACGGTAGTCTCTTTTCCTCTATCTATACCTACATACTACATACTACTTCCCCACGTTAGGAGGGCTCATTTACACTGGGCAGCAGGAGTCCTGCAGGGCACTCTAAACATCATGGCTCGTGCCCGGGTTCTTCTGTGCTGCTAGATAGATAGGTACCTAGATAGATAGACGGACCCAACCCCCGCGCTGCAGGTTTCCAGCTGCCCCCCGGATTCCAAGACACATGTAAAGTACCTAGGTAAGTAGGCTACGTGTGCTAGGACGTGGTTTCCTGGACGAACGGATATGCCTAGGGGCCTGCTCGGAGTCGCTTCGAGGATGAGATGTCTTAGAGGACGAGCTAAAGTCCCTTGCACGTAGTACACAAAGTCTAGCGCACGACTACGCTACGCAAGATCCGAGTGCGCTTCGACAACAAGCTCCTTAGATCTAGGCTATACGACGCGGTCTCCCTCTTTTTTCACCTACCAAGAGACCGCCGTGTAGAGAGCGTAACCCTAGACTCTTCACCCTGCATTGGGCATATGATAGGTTAGGTATGATTAAAGGGGTACGTTATCGAAAAGAAAATGGTTCTGCACGTCGCTCTTGTCCGGTGGCTGGCTTCTTCTCTTGCAGGCTTCGCAGACTGGGGTTCTTCATGTCGGCGAAATATAAGTCGCATGGCATCATCGCGTGCTTTAGAGAAGCGACCCTAACCCGCGAATGCAAGGCCCCCTAAGGGGGGGTGTGCGCGGCTATTAGACAGAGACAATGGAAAATAGACCAACCAGCCTAACACAATACAGCCGAGTCGGGTACCTAGGCAAATACGTCTGGAAAAGAACCGGACGCAGAGTACCTGCCTACTACCTACCTTACCTACCTACATACCTCCTACAGTCTACTCTGCAAGTAGGCCAGCCAACCCCCCTCAAAACGACGCCCAGCAGCTGCACGGTTATCGTCATCCGCCTGCAAGAGGGAAAGGGAAGGGGGAAAATAAAATTGATGTGTGCAATATAAAGCCTCCTGCGCGCCGGTGGCGTGATACACAACCCACAAAGCTGGTTGCCGATGGTGGCTTGAAGAAGAAGAAAAGCCATGGCGCAAAGAGAGACAAAGACTCTCCAGACTCGACTCGTACGAGAGAGGCGCCTGTAATCTCGGACGCACGACCCCCCCTATCTAGCCGGTCAGAATCGTACCCGCGACCGGGCTGGCGGCCGACGTGGCTTGCCTCTCGGCGCGGGACGCTGCTCGCATGGCAGCGCCCCCCAAACCCTGGGGCGGCGCCACCTGTTTCAGTGACAGACCTCTAATAACACTGGTCTTCCGCCAATCTTTCGGTGGGCTTTTGGGGGTCTATCTGCCCACATACCTCCTTGGATACACACAGTACGTAGTAGCAATGGGTATGCCGGGCAATGGATCAGGGGTAAAGCGTTCGGCAGGCCGCTCGAACAGGGCGTCTACGTACCTACACCTGCAGCAGAGATAGATGCACGGACAGGCAGATGGACAGATAGATAGAATAGCCCACAATAGATGTGAGGCAAGGTAAAGGGGGGGGTTTCTTGTGTTCCCCAGGCTTGCCTCGATGAAAAAGTGCCGAACTGTATCTACCCTAGGTACGCTCCAGGAACCGGTTTCTGGAGATCGTCCTTCCGGGGCCCCGACCTTTTTTTTTGCTGATTTCCGTTCTTCTGTCACTTAACCCTTAACCCTGGATCTAATTCGGAAAATTTCATCATCATCGTTCGACTTAACGACATCGTGGAGATCTTGGTTCACCTGCTACCCTTTATGCGACGTCCCTTTCGCCTCCCCCCGGCCACCCCACCCGCTAAGAGAAGAGACGAGAACGACGTGAGCGTTCGTTCATCATTACCTACGCCTCTCCGCGCCCCCATGACTTCCCCTTTCTGCTTCCTTCTGTTCCTACCTACCCCCACGGCTTTCGCTGCTGCTACAGCTGCTGCGCCGGATCATTTCGTCCCGGTGTTAGGGAAATGCGACGGGGTCCAGTCATGTCCGGTCTAGCTATCTCGGCTTGTTTCTCAGGCTGCCTGCCTACCTGGCTCCCCAGGGGGAGAGTCCCCCATATGCTGTCATTCCACACCTTTTGCCTAAATGGCGGGCCATCTCTCATCCTAGCGAGAAGTCTAGGCGGTTCCTGGCGTTAAGCAGCAGAGCCGGGAAGCAAAGAAAGCCTATTGAGGTGGTGAGTGAGCGAGGCTCCGCGGTGCGTGTTGTCCCAAGGCTTGGATGTTCCGTCATGTTCCTGTAGTTAATCCCTACTTCCTCTTCCCCTTCGAGGCATCGACTCGCCGGTGGGGGGTAAATCTAGTGCGTAGAGGCATATCTAGGACCCAGGGGTAGGTACCTACCTACCTGTAGTAGGTAATCATTCGCCAATGCAGCCAGTCAGCGAGCGGGCTACCTAGCAGGGCAAGGTGAAGAAAAGAGAGCTAAACTCGGTAAAGGATCTCGCTGAGTCAGATGCAGTAGTAGATGCTTAAAAGTAGGTAGGTAATCTATCTTCGTCTATTGTAATTCGCTGGTCGGAGACTCGAAGCGAAAAGACAAAAAAAAAGAGAGGGCAAGCCTAGAACTCGATAGAGCCCCCTACCTACTTGACTTCTGCGCGGCACACAAACCTGACTAAAATGATCGCCTTCCTGGATTAATCCCACTGCGCGCCCGTCACCGTGCGTCCGTGCTAGCTATGTAGAGGAAAATGCGGTAAAGATGCGATGATGTACCAGCTTAGGTAGCTACCTACGTAGAGATCTTCCCCCTTCTTCTTTCTTTCGTACGTATCTTCGTACCTATAAGGTACCTACCCACCTGCCTACCCTGCGATGCGCGGTACATACGTCGCCCGGCCTGCTACGCTTGGTAACCAGCACGTACAGAAACGGGCAAGGCTACGACGGGATTGGGATCGCTACGTACCTGTCACGTCTCGATAGGGGAAGCTAGGGGCCTCAGTCGAGAAGAAGGGAAGGAGGACAAAAAGGAAAAGAAAAAAAAGGGCTGGGCTACTACTACGGGGATGCGAGCTCGACGAAAGGTGGGAGCGCCGGTGGAGGCTATATCAGCACATCTTATAGCTACCTAAGGTACCTAGGCTAGGTAGCCCCCTGGCACCCTTCGGCTGCCACGGCCAGGTGCATAACACGAACCAAACTACGGCCTGGGCCGGGTCAGTCCGCTTTGGACCTGAACCTGATCAGACAGTAATCAGTCAAATCTTGTTCGATCAGATCAAATCGTCCAGAACGGATCGACAGCGCGCGCTTGCGCCTGTGGCTGAAGAAAAGGAGGGGGGAGGGGGAGGGGTGGGGGTTAACACATTACATATCTTAGCGAGCCGTGAATATAGCGACGCGAAAAAAGGAGGGATGATGAGAGGAAACACGACAGAGCTGCTAAGACCCCTCCAACACGCAGAGACACGTTGACTAAACACGACTGCAGTGAGATTTGGCAGTCAGTGATGGTTGTAATGCATCTTGCTGTGCAGAGAGAAAAAAAATGCACCTACGCTTGCTTGATAGGTGAGGGCGAGGGCGAGGGATGGAGACGGGGTCCGAGTTTGCGAGCACAACTTTGGAGGTTAGACACGATGTTAGAGAAATTCTCCAAAGACACGGGATACAAGGCTAGACCCAGAGCTTCCGACCGGAGCCCCTGATTGAGAGGGAGGAGAGAGAAAAAATTTGAGTGAGGTCGCCTCGTAACGCGATGTTGTCTTGGGCGCGGAATGACGCAAAAGGCTCATCTCTTCATGCTCCTACTTTTCTTATTATACTTGGATACATACACACATACCTAGGGTTAACTGACTACCGAGCGCTGGGTGTGCCCGTCGCTGTCCGGGGCCTAGTCCCGAAGGAGCTGGGCATCAGATGTACCCGTCTAGCCAAAAATATCGGAGCGATCTTAAGCGTCGTAGCGCAGCTGTCTGTCTTGGGCACGGTCGTTGTACCGGGAATCCTTGGCCGGAACCTGAGCCCTAGGCTAAGCTTCGAGACAGCTTTGCCGGCCAGCGAACGGGGGCGGCATCTGCAGTGCAGCGCAGCGCAGCATGACATGTGTATGGAAAGAAAAGAAAAGAAAAAAGTTACCTGTACCTGTGACCTACCTAAGGTATACATTTACCTACCTACTCTAGCTGGGTACAAAAGGTACGGAGTAGAGCTGGGCGCCGGAATAGTAGGTGGATGCTTGCTTGCTGGGCTTGCCTTGACGAGATTACCTATGTCTCCTTCTTGTCGAGGTTAGCAGAGCGTGCAGTACCAGTCATGTCTCCGCCTCTCGAACGGAGTCCTTCCCGTGCCCGTGCCCGGAGATCTGAACCAATCGTTATGTCGTGGTATCTGGCACAGCATAGCTCATAAGCTCATAAGCTCTTGGTCCTTGTGCTCCGTCGCTGGTCCTTCAATGCCTGGTCCCCCCTGTGCTGGTTGCTGTCTTCCATAGACCAAGATCCAGCTCCCGACAGGGTCTCACTGCGCCCGTACGTTACTTGCTTCCCTCCCTCCTGCACAGTTGGTCTACTTAGGTCGTGGAGGGTCGCACCAAACGCAGCAGCCGTCATAAATACCATCCCTTTCGTTATGCAGTAGGCTGCGTCTTGTGCAACCCATCATGCAGTTGTCAGCTTTGGGGTCCTCCTTGACCCTTATTAGATTTTCAAGGTACCCCAGGTACATCCATGTAACGCCAGTCGCCTGCGCTGGGCGGTTTTCCAGCTGTTGTATGTTGTTACCGCGCGAGAATCGCTTATAGCTGCAAGTGGATGGAATATTCCGGGGATTTCTGAATTTTATTTTTAATTATGTTATTTTTAAAGAGGAAAATTTTTCTTTTTCTCTTTCTCCTGACGAAGACCTCTCTTATGATGAGAAGGGAGAAAGTGTGATTGTAATAGTGACGATGATGGATTGAAATTTCCGAACTGAACTAATTCGGACCCCTGGGCGAATCAGTCGGCTTAGCTTCCCCCTGCTGTTTGTTATGTAATGGTGAATCCTTGACCCCCTAATTTTCCTGCCCATTCGAGGACACGATGTGAAAGAGAAAAGACAAAAAAATATCTCATGATAGATCCGCAATTGGCCCCCTTTTCGTAGACGTTGATTCGAGCGGCAAGATAAAAAATTTCCCTCCCGCCGGCCGGCTCCATGCCGACTTCTTCTACGGTACATCAACGATACCCGCCTGCCCGGAAAAAGTATTCGAGGGAAATTGGGGGCAGGAAAAAAAAACGAAGAAGAGAAAGGTGTAAAAAGAAGAACGGCAGGTAGTTAGTTAGTTAGTTGGTTTGTTCTAACCTAACCTACTACATAACATTTTTACCTAGCATCGTCCCTTTAGTGCTTAATGTCGCATCGATCATGGCCCCCTGGGGTAGGTAGGTAGGGAGGGCCGTCCTCGTTAATTGCTAAAACGTGTTCGGGGAATTCTGAGTGGAACGAGAGATCTCTCTCCAAAAAAAAATAAAAAACGAGATTTAACTATCTATCGGCGTTACATTCCGATTTTTAGGGGCAAAACCCATTTTCCCCTTCTCCACGCCGCTACAACATCGTCATGTACGCCGTAAGGCAGGCGGGTTAGCAGCCGAGCGTACTGTAGCAGTAGTAAGCCGGGGCGCATATCTTCGGTAAGTCGGTTCTGCTTGTGTGTTTACGTTGGGCTTTCTAAGCCAAGATGCGCGCGTCGGTAGACACATCGTGCCTTACTAGTCGTGAGCCTCAACACAGATCTATGGGGTAGCGCGGAGAAGGTCGGAATTTGGAATGCAGATCGGTACCAAGCTTCAAATAGGAGGTAGGTAAGGTATATAGTAATCCGCCCGCTGGCGCTATTATCATGTGAACCCCGCAAGAGAAAGAAACTGTGATGAGCAGAGAAGCGAGATGCGAGATGCGAAATAGGCCCACGATGCAAGTTTTTGCATTATAGAAACTCGATCAGCTAGTTCACCAGCCTGATTCGCCTCCGCGAAAACCAGGAGCTTACATTGACCATGAGAACATGCCTCGATCGAGAAAGTGTCTATGTACAGCTCGAGAGCAAAGGAGGTAGGTTATCATGATAGACTGCGGGCGAAGCGATGGGGAGACAAGTTGTGTTCGTTGAGATTCTCCATCTTGATCCTCATCCTCATCTAACGACGTCCAATTCCGTGGTCGTCCGAGTTTGCACCCCGTCCCTTTCTCCAGTATGTGTATGTCTGTATGTATGTTGTATGTTCTTTTTTCTTTAAGTCATAAACCAAAAACCAAAAAAGCAGTCTGTTCCCGCCCAGGTGCCGCAAAATATCGAACGCTCAAATCCCAAAACATGTTGTGTAAAGATCCACACCAAAAAATGCAACAGAACAAGCCGAACAAAAAGGTATATAGTAACACACGGTGATCTAATAAGAGCCCAATAGATGGGGTATTATCATTTCTTTTTTCGAATCGAATCGGAAGAGCGCCGCACCATTTTCGGGTTTCAATGTTACCGTGCTTCGTTGTTGGTGTTGGTGTTGGTTGAGTGCCACATAACGAAAGTAACGCATTAACGACCTCAAGTCGTGTGCCCGTACGGTTGAGAGGTTTGCGTCGGTCCAGGCGTGTGGCCACCTTGCGAGAGACTGAACGAGCTTCGTTTGCGCTTGAGACCCGTACCTCCGCTTAGTCCCTCTTGAGAGTAATCCTCGCTTCTTTCATTAGATCCCTGCCCCTGGCTAATACCTAGCGGCCCACCCCCAAATGTATCCCTCATTGGAGTCCTGCTGCTCGAGCTACCCATGCCACCGTGTAGAGCTTGGGTAAAGTCCTGCGGAGGGGCGATCGGCGCGCTCATTTGAGGCATGGAATAATCCTGGACCGATGTTCTGTTGATTCCCGGCGTCCTAGAAAGTGGGAAGTCTATAGGTGCTGTCAGGGGAGCGGACGGGAAACTAGTCGTGTACGAAGATGACGATCCGTAAGGTGCGGTGGTAGTAATTCGAGGTGTTGAAGAATGGCTGGGAGACTGAAGACTGTGACTAGAAGGTCGGTATTGATGTCGTAAATCCAATCCAAGCGGTAGGTTTGCGGAGGCTGCTCGGAGTCGAGATCTGTTCTGTGATGGCTGCTGTAGGCTGGAGTAATTTATGTTGGTCGGAGAGGATTGGACACCTGAAGCTAGAAAAAGGAGTTAGTGGTCGATACCGGGGAATAGAAAATTTCAATCTTACTGGAATAGGAACCAGACTCGTAATTCAATGAACTGCTTGGATTGCTGCTCATCTGGTCTGGCTGGTATATTGATTGGTGCCTTCCACCGACACCAGGGCTGCCACTCGAGCCTGGGTATGTCGTGTAGTCTATCGAATCCCCCTTCCACGACATACTCGAGCGCAGGGGCGACTGTAAGTTATCCGGTCTCGACCTTGACATCGTCTCCCGGAGTTGGAGCGGCTGTAGAGGACGGATTTGTTGTCTATTTTGTGAATGCATCTGAACTCCAGAATCGAGGCTGTTCTGTCTGGCGAAAGGGTTTGATGCCCTATGGCCTCCCCCAAGCGGACCCGCCATATGACTTGAATAGTACCCTCCTCGGTCGTTCGAGGAGGGTGATAAGGGCGAAAGAAGATCGGAATTGTTCATTGTCCCCGAGGGTGTGAACCCGATACTGCCGAAAGCCGGGCTTAAGCCAGTAGGAGACATATGATCATTATCCTCCCCTCTGCGCATCGTGTCTACCATCAACGGCCGCATAATATGATCCGTATATGAAGAACTCCCAAAGTCGACCGGGGGCGTGATCGGAGTTCCTAGCCCATGTACAGCTCCGTACGGAGAGTGTAATGCCTGGACATTGTCAAAGTCATCCGGTACAGCACGCATCTTAATCATTCGATCCCGGTCGTCAGCCGTAAGCCTCTTGATCTTGGCCCTCCTATAACTGTTTAGGTCTCTCTCCAGTCAAATCTACTTTTATCGATCTCACCTGTTTTGAAACCAGACTTGAACCTGCCTAGGGCTTAAGCCTGGAATCTCCCTGGAGAGTCGTTCTCGGTGCGCGGCATCCGGATGGGGTTGCTTGGCAAACTCGCTCATCAGAAATCGGGTTTGCTGGTGTGTAAGCCTGTTGTTGTTAACATAATATACCCATCATTGAACCAGTATCCCCTACCTGAAACGCTTCATTTTCCTTCGAGCGGCTGTGCGCTCGGCTGCGGTCTGCGGCTGCGCTGTAGTCTCACCCTCTCCTTCGACCATTTCGTCGTCGTCCAGCACCTCGTCATCCTCATCTTTTCCTATGGTACTCTCTTCATTCCCACCTGGAGCAGAGGTTGTTTCTCGTCCCTGGTCTACCGAAGACACCGAACCTATCGTGTTTGCCCCAAGTGGAAGCCCATGAGAGCCCGCCGAAGCTAAGGATTCTTCGTGTGCAGACTCTGCCTTGATGGCATAGCTCGCACCCTGCACGTCTGGCTGCTCATGTACAGGAGATTCGGCCTTCGGCTGTCGCAGTCCAAGCGGATCCAATATCCGATGGTGGCTCATTGGCGAGTTCAAGCTGCTCTGGGTTGTCTGGTTCGTACTGTCTAGTGTGCTGTTATGCGCACTGGAAGGGCGTTGCTGGGAAGCAGCGTCATTGTTATTGTTAGACCCTGAGACTTGATCAAAGGGCGGGGCGAAGATGTTACTCTCCCCCGGAGGAAGAAAGGAGTACTGCCCCTGCCAATCAGGCTGTGTCGACAAATGGCCGTCGTAGCTCGACATGCGTGGGCTTGTAGGTTTATGGAAGACGGTCTCAAACTTGCTAGACCAGTGGTTTTGCTCCGTGTCGAGATGCCTGGTAACGAGCATTGGAAATATTGTGGGGGTTGCGTATCGAGAGCGATGTGGTTCCAGTTGCTACAGAAGTTGCTTCCTGAATGATGTCGTAGAAATCAATCCCAAAAAGTAGTCGACTCCCAGAGTCAAAGTTCGACGAGGTATTAGAAGGCCAGAAGAAGCCCCCGATCTTGAGGTAGACGATAACCTTAGCTATCCGTCCAAGCTGTGAGCGGAGACTATCAAAAGATTTTTTTTTTCTTGCAGGAGGGGGCTGGCCTCGGGTGGTCTGTAGCTTCTAGGTGATTTAGTCTAATGCTGCCGAGGCCAACCGCATACGCCGGCCATAGATATATAGAATAGTTGTCGAAGGGGGTTTCTAGGGTAGCTATTTGTCGATATTCTCTCTGTAAAGATCGGTGTAGGAAAAACCAGATTTTGGCACTCGAAGTCCACGGCGTATAGGCCACTCCTGTCTAGACAGGACTTGTCGTAGGTATATGGATTCGTCGGAAGGTATCAAGCAACACAGGCTGTAATAGCACACACCTTGGTCAGGCCTGTCTGTCACTGACTAGAATGAACGACGAGGTTGCAAGACGTAGCTGTGAAGCTACCACGTATATGTCAAGAACGAAAGCGAGTTGTACTAGAGTCCAACTTGGGATTCTGTGAAAAGAGTCATGTATAAATCGAGGATCCTCGGATGATGTTCTGGTGGGGTCGGTCGCCTCAAAACGTCTAGACACTGGTAGGCCTTGTGTTATGTATGTATTGGGCTTTGAAGGTTGTCCGTGGTCGCAACAAGGCGCCTTCGAGGAAAACCCCTGCTCTTGGGGATGACAGAGGTGGAATTAATACCGAACGGTACTGCCCATCCTTACGGAGAAATGCCCAGGGAGGGTCCGAGAAAAAAGACAGGGCCTGTAATGGGCTGGGGAAGGGTGTTCGTGAATGTTGGGTCAGCCTGGGACGGTACCTGGCCAGATACGGTACAGATATTGAAAAGGGACTGGATGCACGTTTTAAGGCTTCGTTGACAGGAGAGAAGCCGCAAGGCCTAATGGGCTAGGTGTGATAATAAGAAAAAAATCCCCCAGCGTGGTAACTGCTGAGCCACACACCTTTTCTGTCATGGATGATAGCAGAAGTAGCAACGTCTATATCGAGTGGGCCGTGACCATTGGGTTTCTCGGCTGAATGGCTAATGCCGTGTTATGGTGGCCTGCCAAAGAACCAACAGACAGACCCATGCCGTCGCGGGCCCCAACCGGAAACATCAATAGAAAACCAGTAACTACGGAGAGACAGCCGCTGGCTCGCCAGGAATACCTTGTGTCCGAGCATCAGAACTCAGATATTATAGGTTACTTTAGGTAAATGTGCTCAGAGATGAGGACCAGACGAGACGGGATGAAGAGACTGGAGATACTGATATTTCCAGGGTGGTGAGACTTCTTCATCCAACCCGCGGACGCTATCTACCTAGGTAGGTACCTCTTTCACGCTAGCAGCTCATGCTACGGCGAATAGTATAGAGGTACAGCGGTAAGCAAAGCTCTCCCGGAGAGAGGACAGGATAGGGAAGACATAACATCTCGGCTGGGACATCTGGGTGCTGGTCATTGGTCCTTCATTACATTAGCTCAGTGTAGACCTCGCGGATGAACGCATGACCGTTGATGAGACTAGTGGAGGTTCACGCCAATAGGAAGATCAACGCCTTTGGGTGGGTGTGGTCCTCGATGTCTGCGGGGATGGCCTGAAGGACTGGACCAAGGAGATCCAGGACGGTATACCTATGTACCATACAGATGTACCAGAGTTGTTTGGAGGATCGCATCCGAATCGGTAGGGAAGTACTGTAAGCTTGTGAATAATGTGGGCCATGTAGCGAGCAAGGGGCGTCGATTTGTGGATGCTTGGCCCTGGTGGTGGCGACAGGGGACCAAGGGAAGATCCCATAAGATCTTCCTTGCCGAGAGTTAGTACATGCCATGTACCTCGCACAGACAGAGCGAATATGCAGAGTACCTGTCAACATTAGGGTCCGTCTTTTGAAGCTTAGCATAGCATGCCGACATGTGTAGACGGTGCCGTCAGACATTCCTATAACGACGTATAGAACGTAATGTGCTCATTGTCGACCTTCCCGCTAGTGAAATTTGACGTAGTAATCGGGTTGCAAGGGCCAGTCTCCTATGGTATGAGCTCCGTGACTCCCAGACAGTCGCCAAAACAAGACCTAGGTAAGTATAGGTAGGTATTTAGCTCTGGGGGAGCTACGTGAAGCATCTGGACTAACAGCTTCGAATCTAGGGGGCTACTACGAAAAGGCAAACAAGAGACGTGCTAGGTGGTCAAACTCGAGGCCCATCCGCAATGCTGATGGGGGTCGTGGGAATCTGCGCCGAATGAGCCGTAGGCTGATAGTGTGTTACCTACAAAACCCTGTGTGGGGCTTGGTGCAACGGCAAGTGAGGTCAGGTTATGAAATAGCGAGGTAGCAATGCAGTCTCTGATCTTTCAAGATTGCGAACCCCCAGGAGGAGCCGCAGTTGAAAGAGGTATGGAGCTGGAGGTTGGATCTACTATAGTAATAAGTGGGGGAGAGATGTTCTGAGGCTATGTTGGAAAGGGTTAACATTAACAAGGACTAGGGATGACGCCGAATTGTGCGAAGGGTTGAAGTATTGAAAGGTTAGGGTCTGAGGGTTTGGAGATGAGATCCCCCTTTGGAGTTGACGTTAGACGACACAACTTGAAGTCTAGAATAGACTTCCAAAAAGTTTGCTGAGCGATTTGACTAGACTACTAGACTACTGTAGGGAGGAGGCCTGGCGGGCGCAGAAGCGTCTAGCGTGGGAAGGCTCTGCGGCAAGGATAGCAGCCCGTAGTTTCATCAGGGGAGGGCTGGGTAGACGACATGGGTCTCTGCCAGGGTGAGCGTGAGTATGGCACGATAAGATTGATCTCTTCTGATGCCGTTCGAGACAGAGATAGACGAAGGAGATTTCAACCAACACCGATGCCAAGAAGGCACCTCTGACGAGTAGTGCGGATTCCAAGTTTGGACGTTGGGAGAAAGAAAATACTGTGACAGGCCCTAAGAAAGTGGGAGTTGTGGAGACGCGCGAGAGCCCTTTCATTCCCCGCGAGACCGTCCTCATGGGACAAATTGCAGATTGTCTCATACATGACACCAGCGAAATACGAAGAGCTGGGAGCGAGAAACATCCAACATCGAACATCGTTGCGCAACTCGCGGCACCGGGTATGTAGATGCCAAGTTGCCAAATTGCCAGATGGACAAATTGCTGAAGGAATTTTCTGACAGAACCCGACACTGTGGGCTTATTGAGAATACCCAAGGTACACCTTTCAATGTGTCTTTGTTTTTGTGGCGTCTAGTCTGAAGCGTAGCCTCTCGCCCTACATGACGCCAGGGCTACGGCAGAGTTGCAGTGCTGCAGAGTTGTAATTCAAGAGGAGTCTCGAGTGCAAGAGGTCATACCTACATGGCTAGATTGGGCGGTGAAGGTGGTGAGCCTGATGCACGTCTTTCCCGTTCGAGGTTTGAAGTCAACATTGGAATGTACGGCAGTGTTCAATGCGTGTGATGGAGGTGACGGAGGTGATGGAGGGGTTTGACAGCTTTGGCTTATGATAGCCCATTTGAGAATCACATTTGCAATTCCAGGACATGGAGACATGGAGACATGGGAGGAGGGAACGGAGGGGGGGATGGGCGACATGGATCAGTCTCTCAGCTAGTAGATGTACCTGCATACCGGCGTGTCGGGTCGCTTCTCCGGAGGTACAAAGTACATGAGTACATCTGTATCTGTCTGTGCTTAATTGATCATCCACGGACGAGACCTTAATCGATGTCTTGCAGCACGGGGTGGCTGAGCATGGCACAGTTCGATCTCTAGTTACAAGTCAACTATTAATACTTTCTCTATAAGAGGTATTTCAAGTAACAACACTATTACTTCTTTGGGGATGCAAGATATGCCCTTCCACTCTTATATACCTAACATAAAAATATAAGTAAGAAAGTATTTATAAACTATGCCCAATGGATATAGGTGACATTGATGGCTCAATGATAGCTTAGGAGGTCGGTATAAGCTCGCCAAAGGTACACTTCCAAGCTGCTGCAACTCCAATTGCTAATATTATAAATGGGCGTACTGTATGTACCCAAGCGCCTGGCGTCAGCAGTCGAGGATGATGGGCGACGGGGAACGTGGCTGTGACAGGGATGCAAGCTTTTTTCCTTCATCTTTCTTTTTCCTTTCTTGCAGCTTTTTCTCACATATACACGTCTACTACATAGTACCAGACCCCAAATCTTAGATCGCTGTAGATCGCACGAAAGAGATTCTGAAACACAGCCACCCGAGCTATGTTCCTGACTAGTAATTTACTCTAGGGCCCTGTCTAGTTGAGATCCGACAGGTTGGTTTAAGCTCTTGCTCAGGCCTGCTTGGGTTTCATGGCCGTTGGAGCTATCTCCCAACAACAAAACCACAACTCGGAAACATCCGTCTTCTAAGCCTCTAAGCTAGAAACAGCTGCAAGCTTGCTAGGTCATAGGTCGTTTGTCGTTATTCGGGATACCCAATTCCAACCTGCATAGGAGACAACCTGGCCTCGGGTACGTGTTGGTTAGGAAGGTAGGTAAAATGATCGTCGCAAGTCCCGGTCCCCTAAAATGCAAGTACTATGTAGGTGGTAAGTTAATAGCTGTAAGGCGGCCGTCGGGAGCCGCAGCTCGACGCTTGCGAATGATTACCTCGGTATTTTCTAAATTGCGCAGATGGGTATAAGAGATTAAAAAAAGGTGTACCTCGCGAGATACCCTTTGCGTTGCTAATGCGATGCTGTGGCGCAGAGTACATAGTACGCAGGTACGGATTTCCCTTCCATAACAGGGGTTGATGCCCGTCGAGATGCGCTTGCGAAACCGCCCCCACGAGGTTGCTGTCGACATACAGTAGGTAAGCAAGTAGCCGTAAGGATCGGGAATTGTTGACTCTCGGGTATCAATCATTCTGCATAAGGTTATGTTACAGTCTGCCCACCTCCAGCGACCACATACATGTCTATCTACATACCTGGTATTATACCTACCTACCTACGTATACCCACCTACCTAACCTATATATATATACCTCCTATTCATGGCATGTATACTACTTTTAGGTAGCTATGGGCTATATACGAGGGTACCTACTTGTCCTCAGCTGTAGCTAAAATAGTCGACCAAGGTAAGCTTGAGTAACCATAAGCGCGCATCCGTCTGTCGAGTACGTATACGTATATGTAGAATCATATGTCGTGTAGCCGTGACACACGTGTTACCCCTTTCGAGTCTTTGCCTTCACCTAATTTCATCCTCCTACCTAAATCAGAGAGGCTTAGCCTTGCTTTGAACCGACCATGCTTCAGATATCCGCTGCTAGACTCCTAAGCAGACGTTCTTCTAGCGACTCGTCAACATTGATGTTTCATGAACAAAACGATTTATCAAAGACGACATGTCAAAGCCACTTAAACTATCATCGGAGAGAATCAGGGTCTAGAAACTAGAGACCCTTACGACGGGGGGGTATTGTAAGTGGGGTCGGCAGCGAGGTGACGAATCGTGGATCGGGAAAGGGTCCCCCCCTGGTTAGAAAAAAAGCCATGCAGCGGTAGGTATCAATTGCTCTGCCTGTCCGCGTCGCATAGCCGAATTTAGCTGTCGAGTTGCCTGAGTAAAGAAAAAATCTTGGAAGAGGATCCTCAAAAGCTGTCGGTATTCTATTTGCGCCACAGCACTCCAGAGCCCAGTGATAGATGCGACGCTCGCAAGACGGCTGTCTGCCGGAAATAGTATCAACGCTGATCCTTCTATCGCCCTTTACCTAGGTGGGTAGGCATGTGTGCAGCAAGATATAAATAACCTAGTCAATTCTTCGCCAGTGTGCTGCTGGGGCGTCACGGGTTTCAACGTGCCGGATGTGCACTTCTCGACCTGCCGTCCCAGTGCTAAGTTAATCCTGACGTCCCCCCAAGGCGTATATACAACGTAGCAAGGAAGATTTCTGCAAGCGCAGCCACTGCCGCTCCGTGCCAAGTGAAGCGACCTACCACGTCGAGAGATCTGACACAAGGATTCTGGCTGCAGATAAACTCGAGGCCACGGACCACAAGGCCACAAAGCCACAAGACCACAACGACGATGGACGATGCGTGGAATGGCGGATGGCACCGCTAGCTCCGGGGCCATGTCTTCGAATGTGTCGCAAGGCTCTCCGGATCCCGACCACCACGTCACGTCACGCGATTTTGCCGCACTTGGCTGGCGAAGGCTTTTTTACTGTTCCTCAAACGTGTATCCGTCTTCATCACGACAATTTGCAGTTTGTCGGCTGACCGCGATATGCCTCTACCGTCTGAGTCTGAAACTGCACCTTTCAAGAGATGTTCTTATCCATATCCACGAGAGGATCTGAAGGAGTGTGAGTAGTAGAGAAGAAGGTAACGTTGATTCTATAGATCGTGGTCATCGAGGCTTAGCCACGTCGATGTGGAATCAAGCTGCACGAAATCTGTCGATGTAAAACAAGGCATATTTCGATGACATAGGTCTAAGACCGTCATCGGATCTGGATTTGTCGTCTTACCCATAGCTAAGGGGAAGCTCGGGAGCTATGAACTGATTGATGTCGATGTCGATGTCAACGCTCGATGCTCCAAGCTCCAAGTTCCTTCGCACGGGTTCAGATATGCGACAAGGGGTGTTCAATCACATATATGCACTGATACATGCAATGGTATGCGCTCAATTCAATGACTTGCATGCCCGTACGTGCCATGCTGCTACCTCCATCCGCTGCATCGTAACGTGTGCAGGAGTTAGCGAGGCCCAATTGGAGTGATACCCGTTACCCGCCTTCGAGCGGAATATATAAATCAAGTATATGTCGACTTCCCAAGATAATCAAGGCTCATGTATTTCGATAGCAACAACCGTGGGTTGGCATAGACCTAGGCCCGCACAGATTTGCTCGTCAATCTAGATAATATATCTTGCAATTAATTCGTAATATTCAATACCACCATGCAAGGTATGTAGTTAACAGTCGTTGGTCGTAGGGCTGAGCTGAAATGCGACAATGCCTCGCTGATGGGTTTGGGAGCCTTGCAATTGGTAGAAGAAGCAACCTGTGATGTGTCTGCGTTTTTTGCTTCTTCCTATACCTATACAGTGTTATCGATAAGTTTTAGAAGGTAAGCTTAGTTCTCATACAGTCATATTCACGGTAAACTCTTAACCTTATTCCCTCTCCCTCTTACCTAACCTACAACCAACAACGTAACCTAAGTCGCCGACGTAATGCTCCCTTCATGATCAAGCAAGGCATTCCTCTTTCCCCTTTCTATATTGTACAGCCTCGTTATCGTGCGTATGATCATCCAACATCCGTTCCGAAATCAACTCTCTTTTTCTCTCAACTCCTGGCGGAGCATTTCCCCGGTTGTTACGAGCGCCGTAACAAATCTGTCTTCTGTAACATGGGATTTCCCTTCGACGTCGACGTCGTTTGACGCAATGGTCAATCAACGACCAGGATTTCCTTGTCGCACGAAAGCAGCCACCTCAATTTTTCACTTGGGCGCATTCGTAGCCCGCGTCTACGGTACGATTCTGAGACTTGCAATACTGGGTCCTCGAAAATTATGGATAGGACCATGCAGCCATGCAGCAAGCCGTCCCGGAGTTCCAGTTAGTAACCGGGCCCGAGATCAGGGCTTGGAGTATGGGAGGGCGGGAACCAACCTTACCCAAGAAAAGCGCGATGGGTGGCAAAAAGACGCCAACTATGGCGGCTGTCCGAGACTACAAGCCGCGTGCAGTAACCCACCATTCAGCCATTGCCACCATCCTTGTGCTGTTATGGGTTCTGCCGCCCTTCATTCAAAATGAGTCTCCAGGCGCCTACCTCCCCGACGCACGTATCCCATAGCCAAGAAGTGGGCTGTTTGATATGTTAATATATCGAACATCTCTCTTGGCGCAGATTCAAGGGCTCGGGGCGAACTGTTAGGGAATTTCTATATCTCCTATGATTGTGGTTCGTGTTGGATTGCTCGACTATTTTCTTCGGGTACATTACAGGATGGAATTCTCGACCCATTTCGACGTCAGTCTGCAAGGCGAATCCTTGGCCCCTATCGTACTTTACCGTCGTGCTGAGACTTCCTCTTCGCTAACTATTTACCAACAGCGCCTCATGGAACCAGCCGATTGGGCAAACTTGGAGCCAGCCCGAACGCCGGTCACGACGTTACGCTACAGGTAAATTGTAAATTGTGACTGATCCTCATTTTATCCCCCCTTGTCTACCTACCCACCACGCATGGGTTACCCTCATAGCAACGCATCTGCATCTCCCTCATCCAGCATCCAGCAGCCCAAGTAAAGCGTGTCCCAAGACCTCAACGGTGCAGTAGGAATAGCGCAAGCCACATTGCAGCTTTGCATTGAGAATCCATCTTCCGAAGATATCTACCGAGGAACGGTCCCGTAAGGGATTGAACTAAATCAGCGACTTTGAAGTTCTCGGTACCGGAAAGAGTTCACCAAATCGACTTTACCCTTTTTCAGTCTTGAGCTAGCACAGAAAGCCATATAAGCTGTGGCAAACTTAGAATCATTATCTAACGAACTTATGACAACTCATGAGGGCCAGGTTGGTGCGGTCTAGTGGATATCAGCCTTAAAATTACAGTCATGAATATTCCTAGGCACTAGGGTTCGATTCCCCAGATGGCCAAACCTTTTTGACCCTAAATTTCTCTACCATACCTAGGTACGCAACGCTCGAGCAGACATTATCTTGGTGATCCCTTTAATGGCGGCTACTGATATGTGCGCACCAAAAATGGCATCCCGTGAACTTGAGCAAAGTCTAACCTCTACGGGTCTACGGATATGGCATACATCAGTCTGCTGAGTTCCTACCTGTCAACGCATCTCTATAAAGTATACAGGCATTGGTGTCAACGAGAGCACATCCGCATTCGGCATTGTGCAGGCTCGGGAGACTCGGATCGCGTGAGAGGGCATGGCTTAGAGTGCTGTAGGTCATCACGAGAAATACAGTCCAGACGACCAGGTGTGGCCACCATTTGGCAATCCAAGCTGACGACTTATAGATGTAATGCGCGAAGTCTTCTCGTGCATACTGCGCAGCTTGCCACGAGACCTGCCATGTGAGGTCTTCAAGTATACTACCGCGGCTAAACACTCCGGCGGGCCATGGTCGGTAGACGATACCTCAATTTATAGACGCACGTGCCATCAGCACTACTACTTGACAGTCTTGAAGCAGGGGTGACGGCTTGAAAATATGCAAAACAAGCTTGCCTTTTGTCGGGCTGTCTTATATCATATCCATCGTGCATCTCGGCTTACTTGAGATATTAGCCCTTCGCTGGTCAGCCAACCGATTATTACAGCAAGTCCCGTGTAAGTACCTAATAGGACTCGAACAAAACACTCATATACAACCTGGCTAGTAGTCATCACTAGGTAGGCAGGCGCTTGTCGATTCGGTTGTGACTCGAACTTTGACGGCGACGGTGATATCACTGAAGCTATCTCGCTCATGGCTTGGATTTCGCATCAATCCCAACCCCTAGCTCTGGGTACGAGGTAGGTACCCAGTTTCATGGTGCCCAAGTTGCTTATTATCCAATCCAATTATCCCATGAGAGCATCATTACAGCTGGATTACCTTCTCAGCCATAGCGTCACAAGCCAGCGGGCCGCTCAAGACAAACTGCATCAACTTCTGCATACCTAGATAGCCAGGGGTTCCGCCGATCTTCTCGGCTCTATTATCTCGGCCTGCATGCATAGTCGATTCATGCGAGTATGGTCCACTATAGCCCATCATTCCATTGACCAATGCTGCGTCGCTGCATAGAATTGCGGCACGTGGGTAACTAAGACCATATCAGCTCTAAGACGGTAAGCCTCTATCTTACGTGCAGCATCACTGACTGCCTTTTCCCCGTGTAGCCCCCATGCCACATTGGGCCGCTCTGGAGCTTCGCGTGAGCTATACCAACCGTCATAATCCGTTCCATCGACAGGGTGGCAGGGTGTATTCGCTCCGTCTCCATATCCCGGCCCCGGAAGTCCACTGATTGTTCTCCGTGGCCTTGGATGCTGACCAGCTTCCGTCACCGCCAAAACGACCTTTTGGGCTGGGATCACTGTATAACCCTGGGTCTTTCTCAAATACCGCTTTCAGTGGCAGATGACGTCGCTTTGGCCGGCATCCATTCGGCGAGCTGTCGGGGCGCTTACGAGCTGGAAAGAAATACTCGTTGCTCTGCCGTACCATTCTACTCAACGCCAAGAACTGATATTCACAAGACGGATTCTCCCCGGTGTCCAATATTGTATGGTCTTCAAATTTTATTTTTTCGCCTACAAATCTGCTACCTAGATGGGTAAAGTCGAGCTGCTCTATTCGCTACCGAGGATCGCTGTGCCGTTAGCTCCAACCGCATTGGGAAATACCGGGCCAAGGATTTTTCTTGCGACTTCGAACGGTCCACCGCCGGCTAATAAGGGTTTGGGGGGCTTCGTCCCAGCGAACCGCAATGTTTAATCAGAGGAAGTCTTCCATCATATTTCCCTATCCGGCCTCTGATAATTCGAGTTCGAGCCGCTGGCGAGCTTTCCCATTGGCCGGGGCGCGTCTCTTTTTCCCAAAATACCACGCATTGGCTCGCGGAAGCAACAACAACAAGCAAGCTTCAGCGGGAAAAAAGGAGCGTATCGCTTCTTTCCTTCTTGCGGGACTAGGTCGCCCGCGATGGTCTTTCGGACAGCCTGAGCAGCAGCCTGCGGGCGTGTGGATGCGACACAGACTAAAAACTTCCCGAGAATGCTGCGGGTTTTTGAACCTGCCTAAGCGCGCCTGTCGGTAAGTGTGTCTGACCGAATGCTCCCTCCCTAAGCGCGTGATGATGTTGTACGCCGCGAGGAGAGATTGCGGCCTGCAGAACCCCAGAGACATGATCGAGTTCATGTTCATGGTACCAGTGCGAATACGTCTCGCGGACGTTGTCCAGGCTTGGGGGGAGCGTGCTGCTACGCTCTACTTCGCTACCGAGATCTTCCTCTTGAGGTCTCGCTGCCCTATTGCACGTATACGGTCGTGTCAAAATGACCTCAACGATGTTTGGTGTCTATACCATCTGTGATGCAAACAGTTACTCTGATTAATCTCATTTGGCTAGGAATAGGGCTGCTCTAGACGTCATATCTGAGGCATATCCCTAGACCTCATCGCCTCAGAACGTCAGTCGAGCGATCTTCGAATGCCGATAACTGTGACTAAGAGCTTGACGTATTGCAATCCTCGATATGAATCCCGCTTTGCGATCCCGTCTCCCAACATGAACCATGATGCCTTAGACAGATCCTCGGGCGTCCTGTTTCCGGCCTGATGCGCGGAGTGTGTGCGCGCGTGCGTCACATTCTGCTTTCAGGCGCCAGCAATAGCCTCTTGACTAGGTACCTAGCATCCTTGACCTTGGGGAGATTTTCCAAGGCTCGAGTTCGCGAGCCTAGAATGTAGGTACCTTAGGTAGGTACGTAAATATGCGGGACATTTTCGTGTCGTTAGAGCCGCATTGGGTGGAATTCGGATGTGCGTGTCGGCAAGCTTGCGCGTGTGTTCGTAGAAACTTAGCTCCCGAGGCGTAGAGAGGATGATGGAAGTGCACCCGTCTCACGCAGGCTGTCTTGCTCGAGGAGGGAGGCTATTCTCGCCTTTCTTATACGTGAATAGGTTATTCGTAGATACCATGCCTTCGAAGACCGAGTAATACTATCTATGACTCTGTCTCGAGTAGACTTGAGAATTGAAGGGCAAGGACTTGCGACTCCCTACGTATCTGCGCTGAGTCGTTCGTTTCTAGAGTTGACTTTGACTTTGAACAAGGTATCGAGCTCCATATAGAGATGACGCGCATATTATAGCCTGCCTCTGGTCTCGGGTTAGGATGTGTTGCTCCCCCCTTGGGTATTCTGTACATAGACTATCACAAACATATAGGTTCACGTCTAGAGAGCGCCGTCGTTGCCGTTGAGTTAATTCCTACCTAATGAAATGGGCGAAGTACTTGGGTTGCTAGAGGTAGCTAGGGACATCTAGAAAAGGGGGAAGTTCATGGATAGGGGAATCTAGAAGAAGTTAAGATCTCACCCATCCCGACAAGAACTATAAACAATACTTTAAGCTAGAGTACTTCTAGGGAATTATTCAACAAGCCGTCTCTAAAAAACCTGATCTTTTGCTTTCATGGACTTCTTGCGTGTTACCTATCGATACTTCCATGATCAAACTGTTTGTACCACGTCGGTTTCTGCTAGGGGATGAAAGTCTCTTCGGCCTTCGAAGCCCACCGATATACTTCAACTTCTACTTCGACAATTCAAATGACCTCGAAGACTCTAGGTCAGCTAACGAAGTAACCTCAATAAGACTCCCTCCTCTTCTGCCTTTTTCTCCCTTCTCATTTCTCGAAGTACAGGAAAGACCTCAGCACAGGTTATTGGCCGCCTCCTTTTCGACATCTACCTCCTTGCCACTTCACGTTATCAATAACATCTCAAATAGGAAGCCTACCCTTACTAAGTAGCTAACAGGCCAATGTGGTGTATCCTAGCAATACACGCCCTCGAAGAACGTCGATCGTGCTAGCAGCCGGTGGAGTCCATAAACGTTGAAGTACGCCAGAGGGCGAAGTTCATGTCGCCGAAGCCGTCAATTACGACCGAGGCTAAGCCACATGGCGAGAATCTACTCCGACCTCCTACCTCCTACGTTAATAGGCAGGTGTTTCCCCGTGGCCGCCCGTTTGGACCGCGACATCGATTAATCGCTCACTCGCGGCGGCCCCTAAGAAGACTCTTGCCAGAAAGCTTCGTTACGAATTTTGTCTTGGATAGAAACAAACCCTTCAACCTACAAAGTTGCGTCTCGGGCTACAACCGACTGTTAATACAGCCATTACGATGGAATATTGCGAGTAGTTAGAGACCCCTCTTGGTCGTGAAGAAGGAGCAGCACAGGGGCCAATGCTGAGCTACCTAATACGAATAGGGGTGTTACGGGGACATGGCATTTCATTATGGTAAGCATCACACGGTGAGAAATCTCCTGCATAAAAAAAAACAACGGCTTGTGTGAGTTCTCCTAGCTATCGAGAGCCACTTGAGACGAGTCGAGATGCTCTAGTAACATACATATGAAGGACACTTCCTATCACTGTTCATGTTCACAAATGTTCAAGCCAGTATATGTTTGTACAAGTGATTTATTCATTCATTACTAAGCTCTGAGCTTATTCTTGGGACCCAACCCCTAAACGCCGATGCAATGCCCCTTTTCGCACTAAAGCGTCCCCCTAAAATCATCCCAGTATAGGTATAGACACACTCCAAGCTGCTTAAACCTACTGCAGCTTCCTAAAACCTTCCATCTCCAGCTCCTTAAACTTCCTCCTTGGTAGCGTGCTGCACGTGGTGGACAGCGACCTTGGAGGTGAAGCCCATGTCGGCGGCGTACGTGGAGTGAGGCACCCACTTGGCCGAGGTCCGGGGCGTCGTCTCCTCGAGCATGCGGTCGACCTGCTCGAGGGTCAGGCCCTTGGTCTCGGGGATGAGGAAGTAGGCGTAGACGAAGCAGCAGGTGCAGAGGCCGCCCCAGATGTAGAAGACCTTGGCGCCCAGGTTGCCCTTGTCCGTGTCCACCATGTAGGGGGTGATGACGGCGATGATGCAGTTCCACAGCCAGTTGCTGGCCGTCGACAGGGCCACGCCGCGCGCGCGCATCGGCAGCGGGTAGATCTCGCCGATCACGACCCAGGCGCCGGGACCCCACGTGCTGGCGAAGAAGAAGATGTAGATGCAGATGAAGGCGATCATGGTCTTGACGGCGGGCTCGCTGTCGGTCACGGTGCCGATGATGGCGACGATGAACTGGCAGATGACCATGCCGAGGGCGCCCCAGAGGAGCAGCGGTCGGCGGCCGATCTTTTCCATGGACCAGAACGAGATGGGCGTGGAGAAGACGTTGACGAGCGTGGTCACCAGCGAGATCAGGAACGGGTTCGAGATGGTGCCGAGGTCCTGGAAGAACGTGGTGCCGAAGTAGAAGACGAAGTTGACACCGGTCCACTGCTGCATCATCTGGAGGGAGGTACCGAGGATGGTTCGGCGGAGGTTGCTGCTGCCCTGCAAGAGAGAGCCGCGGAAGCAGTTGCCCCACGTGCTCCAGTAGCCTCCGGTAGGAGCGACGGAAAGCTCGTATTCGTGGTTTGCGATGATCTCTGCGAGCTCGTCCTGGATGAAGTCGGACTCAATAGGCTGACCACGTAGGCGAGACAAGACCTTAGCTGCGGAGTCGAGCTTGCTCTTCTTGACGAAGAATCGAGGGGACTCGGGGAGGAAAAAGAGGCCGACACCGAGGATGATGGCCCAGAGGAGCTGGATCGCGATCGGGATTCGGTACGAGCCGCTGTCGGTTCGGTCTTGGGTGGCGTAGTCGATAGCAGACGCGAGGAGAAGACCGACTGTGACGCAGAACTGGTATCCAGAGACGAGAGCGCCACGGACCTTTCGGGGGGCGATTTCGGACATGTAGAGGATCAGAATGGCGGAAACGGCACCGACACCGAAACCAGCGACGAGACGACCAGCAACGATGAGACCCAGGCCAGCGGAGGCAATCTGGAGAACAACACCGACGAGGAAGACGAAGCAGCCACCGATGATGGTAGTTCGGCGACCGATCCAGTCAGCGATATCACCAGCCATAAGAGCACCTATCCCACAAGTTAGTTTGCAGGAAAAAAAGAAATGCCAAAGCGTTGCCAGAACAAGACTATACTACTTACCAAAGAAAGTACCGGCAGAGAGGATAGAAGTGATCAGCGACTTGTGGGAACTTGTGAGAGCAGTGGCATCAGGACCCTCGATCTGGTGGATGAAGTATTTCATGCCCATGACACCACTGATGTAACCGCTGTCGTATCCGAAGAAGATACCACCGAAGGCGGCAAAGGCACACATCATGTAGGCCTTGAGAGTTACCGGCGCCTCGACGCGGTTGACGTCGGCGGAGCCGTGCGGAACAGCACCTCCAGCCATTGTTGAGGAAGATTGTGGTGTATGTATTGAGTGATCAAGAGTTGTTTGAGTTGTAAAGAGGAGTTTGTAAGGGGTCAAGGCACGCTTATATCCTTTGCAGACAGAGGCGTGCTGATATTGTTTTCTTGTTGTTAACTTTGTTAACGTTGAAGCGACGAGGAAGTAAAGAAAAGTTGTGATATTGAGAGAAGTCGCGGTCACTTATATACATGGTACGAACCGCTACTACCAAAAGCGAATGCCAATGTACCCTGCTCCTGCAAACGGCAGGGCCAGTCACTCAGCAACGTAACAACTCACCTACAGAAGGTCAGATACACCAGATCTCTCATCCGCCGTAGCTTCTTCCATGGAAACTAGAGGGCCTGGGACCCACCTCCGCTCCCCCAGAGAAATTGAATGTAGGCGAGGTAGGTACCATTTGATTGCAAAATCCACACTCCAGGTACATAGCTAAAGGCAAGCGTCTCCACGGCTCGCCACCACGAGACCCCGAACCCGCAAAATGTCCAGAGCACTCCAGACGCCAGACGCCCATCCCCTCGGGGTCACGATCCCAACCAAGGTCTGCGCCGCTAGCCCCCAGTAGCCCGGGGACCATATGTTTTCCTGGGACATGAGGAGATTTTGGGGCAGATGGAGCTGGCAGGCTGGACACGGCCTTTAGGCCTAGGTTACATTGGATCTCCGACGTCTGTGCTACACGCGTCATGCAATCCCACGCCGTGGTCCCCTGAAACCCCCACCATCTTTTCACCAAGGTTACCTGTAATATGGCAAGCAATTGAGTTTGATATTATACGCATTGATTAATTATGAAGCCATCGTGAGATTCATACCAGAATCAAAACTCTTATTTACTAACAATCCCCAATGATAAAAATAATTAATTGTCGATTAATGTTCCTACAGCAAATCTCACGACCGACAAGACTCTTCTCGTCACATGCGATTCGGTCTAATACATCATCACACCACGAAACGGCGTCGGGGATGAGATGCTGCAATAGGTAAACCGGTATAGCGTCGAGTCCTTTCTCCAGGAAAGCAAGAAAGAAACTCGGCCTAATAGACTTCGTATTATTAGGCCAGAAGTCCGGAGTGCAGCATAACTCCGCCAATCCCCATAGTATTCGACCCCGACGCGCGAGGAGGAGCCATGTGGGAAAGGAGGGCCTTTTTTTTTCTTACCTTCTCTCCCCATACTATTATTTCCCCATCATTATCAAATCTCTCCAGGCTGTCTCCAGGAATCCAATCCACTGCACCATACATACACTAGGTACGTAGCGTGCTGGCGGATACGTAACCCTCCTTTCTCGTCAAACCCCCGGTTGCTGACCGGTCGGCCCGGTGGAGGCCCTAAGCTACGAGAAGAGCAAAAATACGACCTGAGAAGATGCCTTGGGAAGGGAAAATCGGCCGATTCCAACTTACTAGACTGGCTCGATTGGAATCTACAGCGCAGAGCGATAGGGAAAAAGGACCATAGCGTGGTGGATTTGACTCGGTGCGCTCGGCTTCATTGTGGAGCAGCGGCGATAGCGTCGGCCGTTCTGTCGTTGGTTCGACGGGGCCTCTTGCCAGACAGAGCCCAGAGGTGAGAGATGCGGCTCCGCTGGTAGCGTGATTGGCACGCGGCAATTGGCTGGACTTGGCTAAGACCGTCATTAATTTCTCGTTCCCTCCTTGAGCCATTCTAGAAGGAAAATTCCTTGGTATTGTAAGTGATTATGTCAGATAGGCTATACAGGGGTCTCAATGCTGAAGAATAGTCAGGAGGCTCAAAAAATTCAATTAAAACAGAACATGAGACGACGTACCGAGGCAGTGGAAAGACTACCTTAGACGATGCGACGATGGGTAGATCATCTTTTCCAGCGCCTCGGTATCAAGTCAATTAGAGTATCAATTAGAAAGCATTCTAGAATCTAGTATCCAGTTTTGAATCCATCCTTTCTCTCACTCTCGATTCCACTTCTCCTATTGACGGGGTTCTCCAGAAGTCCTCTTCCCCAGACCCCAAGCTCCTCATAACACAACCGACCAAGGCCTTACCATAGATACGTGAAGGCGGAGACGGTCCGACTGCGGTCTATTAATCCTTAAGAGATAAAACGCTTGCGACGTCGGGCTGATTGGCCCTACGCGACATGCAGAGTTATCGATAACGGACGGAAAAGGGTGTAGGGTCGTTTGAAACAACTCCAATCATCTCAACAAAGCTCAACATCTGAAAATAATTACTACATGCTACACACTCGTAGAAAACCTATCGGAATGAGAGCATTGAACCTACCTGGGTAGGTAGTAACGGGACGTCATCGTACGAGACAGCCACCCCAGTCACTTGTTTTCGCGCTTCGCCGTGATGCCGTGGTGCTCGTGGCTGTGCTGTAACTTCCCCTAGCTGTAGGTACCTAGGCACCCCAGCTGGGGAGCTAGAGCTAAATTGAAAGCTTTTCTGGACCGTTCTCGATTTGCGCCGAACCACATCCCATCCCATCCTAACGGCGCCGCCGCAGCGGATGGTGCGGAAGCTTAGTAGTCCAGGTACGGTTTAGACGGTTTAGGCCTATTTTTTTCTCGCTCTCACCTTCTCGGCCTTCTTACCTCGCCCCTGGTGCCGACTAGCATGTAAGGATTAAGGGGGAAGTTCGTGGAGTACCCCGTAGATGAGCTACCTACTATTATTCGAATGTTCCCCTCTATTCGGATAGCGCCGTTAGGAGTCGGACCTAACACACATGAAATAGCCCCAGGTCCCGTAGATTTGCTGTAGTTCCACCTCGGAATTTTTCTTTTCTGTAATAGGATCTCACGATACTTAATCACGGACTCGTCCACCGCCCCCGAGCAGCTGTTTTTAGAGATTTTAAGGTTAGCTACCCGAGGTCAAGTGACCATAACCATACGAAAGCAAACGCCTATTTTTTTTTTTTTTTACGAGTCAATGAGTCATCCATCTACAGTAGACATAAACATTTCACATCACAGGGCATAAAGAAAAAATTCAATAGGCATCAGCTAAACGCATTCTCTGTTGAACCAGCCTAGCTTTCCGAATTAGAAGTACATTTTTGTTTGAATCTGACAGCATCAACATTGACGATGGTATGACAGGTCCGTCCCCCAATATGCAGAGCGTGAAGAAAATCAAGACACACTCTCCTCAGCACGCCCCTAATCTTCCAAATGACAAAAACGCCTTGAGGTGCAAGCTTGATACATTACGTAGTTTCCATCCATCCCGGCCGCGAGAAGAATGAAGAATATAGCTGACCCATCCGACGTTTTCCCCCCTTCCTGAAAACGTCTTTGCCGCCTTCCTTCCACCGAACGCCAAGTAAATGCATAGAACAGGCCCGAAGCATAGGAGCTCAACGACCACATCCCCAAAACCATAGTAAATTTTCTCGTTTGAGCGTCGCAGATTCCATCAACCCTTCGGTAGGTACCTAGATCAAATGCAAACCCACTCCGCAAAAACACACCACCTTGCCGTACGATCCGCAAGCACGAGCCCGCGCCAGACCCCGCGCTCCGAGCACTTGATGATAGTCTCCCAGGTGCCACCATCACTTGCATCCTCCTCGCCGCTGTTACTATTACTCCCCGTAGCGCTGCGCCCGCCCAGCCTTCCGAACCCGCTGCTACCGCCGCCGCCGCGATCCTCCTTACGCATGAGCCGCAAGATCTTGCCGCCGGGCGTCTGGATCGCCAGCTTCGCCGGCTTGCG
>JAOXNQ010000003.1:3430301-3452656 GCA_028571165.1 Hypoxylon perforatum | reverse complement strand
ATGCTGAGGGCGGACCCGGGGCGCAGGAAGGGCACGGGGCTCATGGCTCCGCTCGCGCTGCTGCCGGTGGTGCTGGTGCCACCGGCCGGGAGGGACGGGTGCTGGCGGATAGCAAATACGAACGTGTTGTTCAGCGCGAGGCGCTGGCACTGGGGCTGGACGACGTAGATGTCGTGGCGCTGGGCGTGGGGGGTAGGATGGCGCGTGACGAACTCGTAGGGCGGGTTCTCGCCGGTGTGTATGATCGGCACGGCGAAGGCCAGCGAGTGGGGGATGTCCTTAATGCTGTGCATGAGCCCGCGCTTGCCGGCGTACACTTTGAGAATGCCGCTGCCCTCGTCGCCGGGGAGCAGCGCCTTGACCGTGTATCGCTTCATGCCGCCGTACCAGTCGGCCTGTGCGAGCGCGCGCTTCTTGACTACCTCGCCGTTCTCGAAGAAGTCGCCGTCTGCGTCCCGAGTGAAGCCGCGCACCTCTACTTCAGCTGCTACTTCGATGTCTGCTGGTACGTTGAATTTGATATGGACCATCTCTAGGTCCTCGATGCGCGTTAGAGACGTATTATAGTCGACCATGGCGATCGTCTGCTTGAAGAACGGCGGGCAGGCGCCCGGCAGGTTAAGCAAGGTCTCATGTGCCACCGGCGGACACACGTGCTGCTGGCTGTGGTGCTCGGGGATATGCGTCCAGCAGAGCTCGGTAGGCCGCGTCAGGAAGTACCATGACTCGGCGATGCCGCTGCCGGCGCTCGAGTACAGCCCACGACGGGGATTGGAGGGACTAGCTAGACAGCAGTCTATCATGCGCCACTCGTTGTCGATGACAACTGCATTCCACCAGTGGTTCGATCGCGGCATTATGCCCGTCTCGGGGATCTCGCCGGGTGTCTTGAGATAGCCGCGGATAATCTCGGAGTGTATGCCGATGGCCGTACACATCTCATGCACGAGGACGGCGTATTCTTCGGCACATGCCCTGCTGGATTGGATCACACGCCGTGTGTCTACCTCGCCTTCGTAATCTTCCTCCCAATTGACCTTTTCCGCGACCCATGTGAAAATGGCCCGGAGCCGCTGAACCTCGCTCCTGTACGGCCTGCATACGTAAGTTGTCGCTAGAGTGACAGCCGTGGTCATCGACGGTAGGTTGCTGATAAATCGAGAGTTCTTGTCCACCTGGCTTAGATTTATAGTTTGATAGTTGGTTGGTTCACGGACTGGCATTGCGTCAGCACCTTCATCCCCCTCCACGCTCTCATAAAGTTCATCAACGGGATCGATTGCCGGATAATCCAACATCATACAACGGTCGCGTCGCTCGTTTCGTTCGTTTTTGCTCAGCGTATTCGATCGATTTACATCTCGTCGCACTTGAACCCAGTCCACACCGTTACTCAGTCCCATATCGGCAGCCGCGTCTCTTCCTCGTAACAGGTTGGTGGTGCTAGCACCCCCTGCAATCGCCGCAAGATTTGGTATCGAACGCCTGCTTGGTGAGGGCTGCCCAGACCCGGTGCCGGTCGCAATACTACTGCGACCGCTGGCAACTCCGGTCTTCGTCGCTTCAAGAATCCTCTTGATGAAATTTTGCTTCTTCGGTTTAACGATCCCAGGTTGCACGAGACCACCGACTGCAGCAATCCCGTCGTCATGAATCCCCGCTTGTGATTGCGGTCGCATGGCCGACGTAGAATGACTGGGATGGTAAGATACCCCTGAGAACGGAGTGGTCGGTCGATTCGCATCCCACTCGTCGTCATCGCCATCACGAAAGCCTAATGCACTTCGTGCGCGCAAGTTTTTTCTAGCCAGGCTACCAGCGCTAGTAGCGCTGATGCCGCCCGCAGAAACACCACTCATCAGACTTCGGTTCGTAGTCTGTGTGCTATTCGTTGCATTCGTTGAATTTGTCTTCGTCGTAGCTGTCCTATCTAATTGTCCCACCTCGTACGACGATTTTTGCTTTCGAAGAAATTTGCGTTCCCCAAAGGCGCGGTCCCCTAAGGAAGACTTCGGTCTGCTGTACATCGGATTCTTGAGCGGTGGCGGTGGCGGAGGGCCCATATCATCTTCAACTGCCGGCATGCTCGAGTTGTGGCGGTGCATCTTCATAAGGCGAGTCTCCATCCTCTCCACGTAACTGTTCAGTTGCGGAAGCGGTTGGTCGTCTTGTTGCTCTCGGAAAGCCTTCTGGTGTGCGCTGTTTTGTGAAGAGCCATCGTGGAGCGATCCGTAACCAGAATCCTGAAGCGGGACACCCATAGACGTCTGCGGCCTGGCTTGCGCTTTTCTTCTTGATCGGTGTTGGACCATATCGAAGGATTCGGGCGACCACGGGTCGAAAGGAGGCTCAGGGGAATCGCTTTGGCGCTCACGTGCCATGCCTAATGCGTCCAGCTGCTCGATTACACCGTCCATCGCTTCTCTTAATGGTGAAGGGGTAAAGCCGTCATTAGCTGGGGATTGGGGTAACGGAGACGGCACCCTTGGTGTGTGATATCCATCTTGCCTGCGTCGACTATCATAAGACGCGTGTGAGGCATTCGAGTTGCCTCTCGTGACGGCATGGCGGTGTGGCGGTGGTGCTGGCGGAGGCGGCGACTCTCGTTCAGCTCCAGGTCGATACGGTTTGAAGTTAAATGACGGAGCAGGTGAAGGTGCTCTTGAGTTGTAGTTATGCATTGGGGGCGGAGCTGGTGATGGTGCTCGTTGTTGATAGTCATACATCTGAGGCGGAGGAGCTGGTGAAGGAGCTCTAGAATTATAATGGTGCATCGGAGGTGCGGGCGAAGGAGCCCTAGAGTTATAATGGTTCGTTGGCGGCATAGGTGAAGCCGCCCTTGGGATATATGCGTTCACTGGCGGCGCAGGTGACGGAGCTCTTGAGTTATGTGCATGGACTTCTGCCGGTGATGGGCCACGATCAATACCGCGATGAACACTATTCCCACTATTCCTAAACGAACTACCAGAATTTTGTCTCGGCGGCGTGTTAGATACGTTGGATATTTGTCTTATTACTTCGGGTTGTTTTGCTGTTGTGTAATGTGGTGCTTTAGCATAGGCCTCGAAGGGCTTACGGAAGTTTCGCGACTTCGATTTCTGCGGCGTGTTTGTCGGACTCGGGCTATGACTCGAAGTCAACGGGCTCGCTGACCTTGTAACCGGTCGAAAATCGTCAGGCAGCATTTCGACAAAGTTAGATGGGAAGACGCCGACGGTCTTGTTTCGCCGTAATCTGCCCGTCCACCATGACCCATCTCCTGCGTTTAGACATTCTATTAAATCCCCCTCGATGAATCCTAAATCGTGTTGGGACTGAAGCAGAGGTTAGCAAAAATGAACAAATACGCTACCGTAATAACACCAAAAAAAATGAAGCCATACTTCTCCTCCCCATGAGTATACAGCTCTGCACCAGCACGGAAACCGCGTCGGTAGCGGCGGTGCTGAGCCCATCGTGCCGATGTTCGCAGTATAGATATTCGTTTATTCGCCAGTTTGAATATGCGGTGTTAGTGCAAATCTGACAAACTTTTAGACGGGATTCGAGTGCAGTCTTTATTTCTCGCAGCGGTATGCGGCAGCAGCTGCAAGACGATGGAGTAAATACGTGCAGGAGGCTTCGATGGCATCTGAAGCGGTGTGGTATGCGATGTTGCTTGTGCCCGTAGCCCCGTGGGTATCTATGCGGGTAGATCAACAAGCCGTTTGTAATAATACGCTGTATTATTATGCTTATTATGACCTGCTAAGCATCGACGCAGGTGAGAAGCGATACCCTACAAAAGTGCAGGAAAGCAGTGGGATTCTGGAGATTGCCAGCACATCAAGTGAGATCCGTTGAGTATGATTGGGATACTATGAAGGAAATTTGCGGTTCGCTATTGGGAGCTCAAGGGCGTTATTGGAGCATGGTGCAGGTAGTTACCTTGGCGCAGCCATCGTATGAAAACAGAGGGGTTTCAATTTCGTTGCCCGGCAACAGTCCATTTATGTGCCCTGGTCTGAGCTTCAGCTCCACTGACTTGACCTAAAATACAAAGTTTATTCCCTTCCCGCATCTGTGCATGCATGTACTAGCACATCCTGTACCTTGGCCGCTGCAGGTTCTACCTCACGTACTGTATTGTACCTACCTAGGTAGTTGCAGGTGCTGTGTAAGTCATGCAATGTCATCACCGAGAATCAATTTTACAAACCTTTTTGTGAGATAGAATTCTATAAAAATAATTTCAATGCCTACTTGATTTAAATCCACATAGTATATTTCCCTCTTTCGAAAGATTAGAGTAAAAAACGTACCTAATAAAAATATGAGCAATGTCAGAAAGTTGAAACAGACAGAGTGCATACTGAAAATCCGTATGACGCCCCAATGTTTACGTCCTGTCCATTCGCGAATCATAACCCTTGATTCGTCGTGCATATATCGATGCCGCTAATGTAGCCACTGGTATGTAAAACATGAGAGGTGCATCTCATGTACGCTTTATGAGAAAACAACCAGCATGCGCACTTTAACCGCTTTTCCTCTTAGACATCCACCTGAACAATCCACCATGAAAAGCATCGTGAAGTTACAAGAAAAGAAACCATCGACTTCTTCTCTGTCGCGCAAGAGGAAGCCGACTGACCAAGTACCAATACCATCTTAGGTCCCAGACCTAAGATCATTAATACCCGATTTATTAGGTCGAATCCACGGATAACTCCCTTTGATAAGTTCCACGCTACCCCCAGAACGGTAGATTGTTGTTGGTCATAGCTCTTTAGGAGCTCCCACCCGAGCAACCAGCACTTTTAAGCAATCGCAAATTACAGCAAACAACGGTCACTCTGGTAATCATTTTATTACCAGTCGGCGCGCTCTTTTATTTACAAACTTACCTCGATTGCTTTCCGACGAACATACCTACGTTTTGCAGAATTAGATCTTCATGCTTTACGCCGTCCTGTGTTACACATAATCTGCTTTGATCTCGACTTATCAGCTACCATCGAATCCAAGTTTCGGCCCTCACCTTTTGGCCTTATCATCGTGGTGTAGCTCATAAGAATCCAAGTGCGACCGCACTTACTTGCTAGCAAGATGGGGACGGAGGCCATTGCAGACCACTACCAAGTCCTCGAAGAGCTCGGTCGTACGTAACCCCCAAGCCCAGCTACGTTCTTCAGAAGCGCAGTCAGCTAATCTTCTGTTTGTGTCATAGGCGGTAGCTTTGGAATAGTGTACAAGGGTATTGAGAAGACGACAGGCGAAGTGGTGGCTATCAAGCATGTAAGTGACTTGTCTACCGATACAAGAAGCAATACTGACTCGCAGTCTTGCAGATTGATCTTGAATCCAGCGATGATGATATCCAAGACATCCAAGCAGAGATCTCGGTTCTGAGCACATGTGCCAGTTCGTACGTAACACAGTACAAGGCTAGTTTCCTTCGAGGAAGTAAGCTATGGATAGTAATGGAATATCTGGGGGGTGGATCTTGTCTTGACTTGGTAAGATATTCTATGTGACAGACACTTTGGTTGCGATATCTGACCTATCATTCTTCACAGCTGAAACCCGAACCATGCTCCTTTAACGAAGTACATATTGCCGTCATATGTCGCGAACTGCTCCGTGGCCTCGAATACCTCCACGCTGAGGGCAAAATTCACAGAGACATTAAAGCCGCCAATATCCTTCTTTCCGAGACGGGCAAGGTTAAGCTGGCCGACTTTGGAGTGGCCGCTCAGCTTACGAACATCAAGTCGCAACGCAACACATTCGTCGGTACCCCTTTCTGGATGGCACCCGAAGTCATCCAACAAGCCGGATACGACTTTAAAGCCGATATATGGTCATTGGGAATTACTGCAATGGAGATGGCAAACGGAGAGCCGCCACACGCCAATTTGCACCCTATGAAGGCACTCTTCAACATCCCCAGGAACGCCCCACCTAAATTGGAGGGTAACTTCTCCAAAGACTTCAAGGACTTTGTGGCGCAGTGTCTTATAAAAGACCCCGACCGCCGACCCTCGGCAAAGGACCTTATCAAACACCGTTTTGTTAGGACATCGAGTAAGGTGGAGGCGTTGCAGGAGTTGATCGAGCGACGACGCAAGTACGATGCGTCTAAGACTAAGAAGAAGAGTAGAGCATTCTACCAAGAGACCATGCAGGATCTTTCCCCTAAGGACGAGAGTGACGAATGGGTCTTCGACACGGTTAGATCAGTTGCTCCGAAGAGAGGCACGGTTAAGTCCCGAAAGCCTTCGTCCATCTTCTCTACTGAAGAAGCATTGCGCCGAATGGACCTGAAGGACGCCCCACTACAACCATCTTCCCCAGCTACAGGAAGTGTAGCCCCAGTTACTATGCGCAGGTCTACAATGCGAAGACAACCTTCTTTGGCCCAGGTTTCGAACAGCGGGTCTATGCGAGGCGCACCTGCACCTGCAACAAGACGCCCGCTTCAGCCAGACATGTCATTCGGTAACTCTGGGTCTTCCCAAAGACTCTTTAGAAGAGTGCCGTCTGACAGCTCCACTTCTGGCCAAATCGCATCTTTCAATTCCAGCACCAACACGGTGCCTGCAGATGAGAATAAGCACCCCAACGCTATCGATGCGACCAGCAAGGAAGCCGTCCTCGGACGTCGTCTCTATTCCAAGGCTGTTGAGCCTACCCTTGCCGAGCTGCACGCGCAGACCTCTAGTATGGCCAAGCGAGAAGCTCTAGGCAAGCTATCCGATGCTCTCGCACAGCTCGATTCGATCGACCCCGAAGGCGCCTACCATCTGCTGCGCAACCTGAACAACGCCATCTCCCAGGACTCGAAACTCTCGAACGCGTTCCTGCCCAACACGGGGCGGGATTCCGCCAAGGGGTTCATCGACCCGGAGACCCCGCTAGGCACGGTGATCATTAAGAGTCAGACGCCGAGCGCCCAGCACCAGAGCCCGGCGAAGCTCGTCCTGGCGTCGAACAACCCGCACCTTAAGAGTCACAGGCGGCGGCAGGAGAGCGTGGCGGTGACGGGAGCGGGGAGCCCCGAGAAGGTGGGCCGCCGCGGCGAGGACAGGATCGACCCCGAAAAGGCGGCGATCATGGCCAAGTATCCTGGGCGCGACCCGGAGCCCGGCATGGAGCACTGCAAGCAGCTCACCGACGTGCTGTATGCGCGATGGGTTAGCAACTTGCGGAACCGCTGGCCGAATGTCTGAGACCTTCGTTGGCATTGGTGAAGCGAAGGTTTTGTGATATGATAGGATGTGTCACGTTAGTGACAGTGTACGAAAATTTGTCTGTCTACGCGAAGAATATTATCGCGTGCTATGCTGCAGGCACGCGCCGAATAAGGAAGTCACGGGAGGTTCTTTTACACATTTTCGTTTGCCGAAGGAGGAGGATCCTCTTGGATCTTGTAATCATCTCTCTGTTTTTTTTCCGGCGGCTGCTGATTGCATTGCAAAGGTGTTTAGTGTTGAATTCCTGCTTGGTTTCCTGTACATCGTTATAGGGGGCGACCTGGGTAAAAAGGGAATGGGATATTTCATGGGTGAATTTGATTAGGTAGTCAAATAAGTACTCACAATTCGAGACTGTAATTCTAGGCACAAGACCCCTGTTGCGAAATTTGCGAGTGTGTAATGCGAGTTGGTTTGAAGAAACGGTGCGATAAAGATGAGGTATGTAATAAGGGGCCTCTATTTAAGGTATGTACAGCAAGGCAATATTTACATGAATGGTAGTTTGCTAACCCATAGCATATTTAGGTAGGCAAGAAGTATCAAAATCTACTCCAAGCAAATTGCGCCCAGGCGTGATTTTCAAACAGGAGCAGTTTGACGGCACACTATCGACTTAAGAGCGCTTGTCATGTAAATCTCATACAGCAAGCGACAGCGCGCCGGTGGGGTAGTCGATGTTGTAAACGGGGTCAGTCGTCAACGCCGGCGTGACTCCGAGCTGGTGGTCACAGACGGGCGTGTTCCCGTCGAGGTAGCAGAGCTCGTCGTAGCCGTAGGTGCACTGCGTGTTGAAGATATTGTAGAGCGCGTAGTTCTGCGCGAACCACGCGTTCGACAGGCAGGCGCTGACGGTATTCATGGAGTTGGCCGCCGCGAAGGCGAGCTTGCCGTCCGTCGCCGTCAGCAGGTCCGCACACTCCGACATGGCCACGTCCTCGTACGTCGCCGCGATCCCTCCGCCCGCCGTCGGGCTATCCCGCGCGCTCGAGCCTATGACTAAGTAGTTCCACGCGTCGTACGAGATGTCGTGGGCGCCGCCCGAGTGGTCGATCGCTAGCAGCGTCACGCTGCGCCCGTTGGCGCTAACCTTCACGCAGAAGTTGTCGCAGCCCCGCGTTTCGGGCCAGTACGCCACCCGGTTTGTGTTGATCTTGCAGCCTAGGACCCCGAGCGACGACGAGTACCGGTCGTGCGGCGTCACCGAAATGCTGCCGCTGCCGCGCTTGGCGGGAGCGGAGGAGGAGGAGGAAAAAGATGAGGGAAGGACTGTGGCGGATACGGCCGCCGCCGAGGTAAGGAGTGAAAGGGCGCTGAAGAGCATCGTGTGGGCTTTACTGTCGAAAGGAGCGACTGTGGTATGGATATAGAAAGAGAGGACTCGACCGAGCTGCCTGTGGGTGCACAGATAGGAAGCGATCTTCTACATCTTGGGCCACTCACAGCTTATATAGATGTTCACGAGCCTACGTGAGGATGCCATGTTACCAACATCTACCATCCTCTTTGCGACACAGCACTCGTGAACCACCTACTTTACTCGAGATGGGCTGTTGGTAACAAGTCCATTCCAGCATACGTTTGCCGCAAAATCTGAATGGTTTGCAGAGCGAGTAAAGGGAAGGTGGTATATCAGAAGGATCGCAGCCTTGTCTGGTAGCCCATTTCGGTCATCTCCATTAGGGAGGGGAGAGCTAGGCTGAATAACTTCATGATTTCCCACAAGCAACATGCCCACTACCTACTTGTTAGTAACAAACTAACCCAAGGACTCTAGAGAAATAGTCAATTGAAATTTGCATTATCTTCTGCTAATCTTAGTTGTTGAAGTTTGCTCTACCATAAAAGCCCCTGATTTAATGCCGGTTTCAAGTAACTGATCTGTGAAGGCTGAGGCGTTCGCCTAAGTTTCGAATCCTACTAACAATATGTAAAATAGCGGCTAAGCAATAAGTTGAGGATGCTCAGCTTGAAAACCTCCCCCCTTTTCCCATCGTCTATCAATATGCTACCACGTGCGATTGAGCTGAGGGGCCATCGGATCTCAGGGCTTTTCTAGCTCTACTTCAGCGCGATGCTTCAACTAGGGTAATATAAGCTTAATTTTTCGCCTGCGTTGTTACCTACCTGGAGTAGATATCTCAAATCCCTAGAACGGTCTAGAGGGACTTTTTGAAGTTGGTAAGGCTTTAAACTACCCCTGCTGCCCTGTAATAAGGGTCCCTGTTGATGGCTTGTTACATTGCAAATGGCAGATGGGTGACGTACAGCAACATGCTCGTCATGTGAATGCATCTATTTCGGGATTATGACAACGAACCATAAAACTATCAACTGCCGCCCCTGCCACGGTTTTGGAAAATCATAGTATTATGTATGAAGTGAGAATGAGGAGGGTAGTATTGATGTTGTAGGAGGAAAAGCTCAAGTTTTCCAGCTACAACTTAAAATCTGCAGATTACATAACACACCTAGCAGTCTAGGTATATTATATAAGCGTGCTACAGTGGTTATGTATTCAGCTAACCCCCTCTATTTGACAGGCGTTTCAATTGCCAATTCTTAACCAATATAACGTCTTTTACCCACTATCTTTATCAAGCGCTATAATTATAATATCTTATAAGGCGAAGCATGTTGTGACGTGTTATCACCTAGGCCGCCATTCACTAGCTTTTCAACCTCGAGCACGCTCGCTTGGCCCATCCGCAAGATCATCTTATCCAGCGGCTCGCCGCTGTACTTGTCGAGGAGCGGGCCATCGAAGAGATCACAGCCATCCTGGAATTTCCGGCTATTTTACGCGCAGACGCCTTGACGAGACGACGAAACGAGATGGTCTTATGCGCTGTCGTAATGAGTAGAAGCAGGCGCTGCTCGTTAATAACATATCTTGACCTTGAGCGCGTCAACAGTGTACATTTGAGCATTGGCCCTTGCATTATCGGTCACGGTTGGTTAGAATACTGGGTAAGTAATAGATCATCAAACAATTCGAACAGGCCTTATTATTCGGGTAATTTTCGTAAAAGGGTGACATACTTTGTTATACCGAGATACACCGGCCCATGTCTCAATAACCCTACAGCGTGCCTAGGTACTTAATTAGTGGAACCTTCGCCCGTATGCGCTTCGGCTCTCGTACATCGTCTCTAAGGCTAAGACCAAATTCAATGGTAAACCCAAAAAATGAACACGGCCAAAAGACGACGGGTTTCCAATTTCCTTATGCCACAAAGGACAACCGCAGCAGAGGCGTCAACCCAGTAATCTGTTGGTTCGCGGGTTACACCAAACCATCCCTAGATAGGACCATGGAGTATATTTTGGCCCTTCCCGGCCACATCTGGCCGCCGTCTCCCTTAACATATCTCGGATACTACATCTGATTGTATTGGCATTGGCATCTTATTGAACGAGCTATATCGCCCACTCCAAACTACAATGTCTGCAAGTTTCGACTTCGTCATAGTCGGTGGCGGAACCGCCGGTCTTTCGTTGGCTGCCCGCCTCACTGAGGATCCTAATGTGCAAGTCCTCGTGATCGAGGCTGGGGAAGACTTGACGGCCGACCCCAGAGTCGATATGCCAGCCTTAAGTCAATCATTGATAAGCACTACCTCGAATTGGGATTTGAAGACAGTCCCTCAAGTAAGTTTCAGGTATAAACCAGACATTATCGGTGTAAGCTCACCATTACGCAGCCCTACCTAGGCAACCGACAACTACATGTCTATGGTGGTCGCGTTCTCGGAGGTTCCAGTGCGATTAACCACTTTATATTCACACCCCCAGTTCAAACTTACGTCAATGCCTGGGCAAATCTCGGCAACCCAGGTTGGGACTGGTCGAGCTTTTCTCCATCCATGGAAAACGTATATCATATAAAGGATACTCAATGGGGCAGCTTAGGGGCAGGTCCATTGCACGTCAGCTTCGCCTCCGAGGAAACAAAGTGGCCGGCAGTCTGGAGAGACACTCTGGCTAACCGGGGATTTCCCGTGTCGATGAATCCTTTTTCTGGCCAGATCTATGGTGGCTTCATGGACCCCGAGAGTGTGCACCCCACAACTAAGTTAAGAAGCTATGCGGCCTCGGCGTATCTGGAGCCGGCTCGATCGCGTCCAAATCTGACCATATGGACTAACGCTCTAGTGGATAAGATCATCTTTGGCCAGAGCAGCGCCGGCGAGCTCTCAGCGACGGCAGTTCAGTTTACTAAGGGGGGCACTACAGATGTCGTCAAGACTCGCATGGAAGTGATCCTTTGCGCCGGGACCATCCAAACCCCCAAAATCTTAGAGCTCTCAGGGGTTGGCAATGCTGAGATGCTTCACAGCCTTGGCGTAGATGTTTTTATAGACAACCCCTATGTTGGAGAGAATCTTCAGAATCACGTATACCTGAGTTTGTCCGACGAGGTATTCAAGGAAGAAGGATTTGAGACTTTAGACGGGCTTCTGCAGCAAGACCCAGCAGCTATTGCCGCTGCGCAAGAAGCTCTAGCGAAAGGAAAGGGTCCTCTGACCGGGGCCAACACCAGTGGCTCTGCCCAGATGCCGCTGCCCTGTTTCAGCTCCGACGAGGGAAAAAGAGAGCTCGACCAGCTCTTCGAAAAACTTAGGGCAAAGGCCGACATAGGAAAGGTAACTGCTGCCTTTATCAACGCTCACGAATCGTTTGTGTACTCGGTACTCAGCTCCCCTACCGAGGCGTCGGCCGTCTATTCTACATTCCCCGGGTTCATGGCCTTCAACGACAACGGAGACCAGGCGCCTCACCCTTCGGGGGACGACCGTTATCTGACCTTTGCGATAAGCCTTGCGCACCCGTTATCTCGCGGGTCGACGCATATCACATCTCCGTCCGCATCCTCGCCTGGACTAGAGATAGACCCCAAATACCTCTCACATCCTCTGGATGTAGAGGTCCTGGCCAGGCACATCCAGGAATTGGAAAGGATCAAGAAGACCAAACCGTTGGCCGAACGGTTTATCCCAGATGGAAAGCGTGCGCCCGGCGGGGTTGATCTATCGAATCTCGAACAGGCGCGGGCCTATGTTCGCAGAGCATGTAATGGTGCCTACCACTTCACCGGCACGTGCTCACAGATGCCGCGGGAGATGGGTGGCGTGGTGGATGAGAGACTGCGCGTCTATGGGTGCAAGAACCTTCGAGTATGCGACTTGAGCATTGCGCCCATCATCCCTCGTTGCAACACTCAGGCTCTTGCATATGGTATAGCAGAGCACGGTGCCAAGATAATCATGTCCGACCTTGTAGGACATTAAAGATCCAAAAAGAAATCAACTACAGGATTTAGTCGTTAGGTACCTAATAATGAGTTGTGATGGGTATTTCCCGGTAGACACTTGACCTAGTATTTTAAGCTACCCAAATACATACAAAATACAGGTATGTATTTGAATGTGATTAAGACAAAGTTGATGGGTAATAGGGAGGATGTTATGTGAGGGGCTACAATCATTGTTTTTCTACAATCATTGTTTTAGAAACATTCATTGTAAGGTTCTGATTGGTCGGGCGGGGTATTGAGAATTCCCGGAAGTCTAAAGTATAAGGCAAAATAGTAGCACCAACTGTCACCAACTGTAATCACCTGTAATAGCTCAATCGTAAGACTCGTAAACTGTAAATTGCCTCGTAAACCTGTAGACCTGTAGACCTGCA
This sequence comes from Hypoxylon perforatum, assembly GCA_028571165.1. Taxonomy (NCBI): domain Eukaryota; kingdom Fungi; phylum Ascomycota; class Sordariomycetes; order Xylariales; family Hypoxylaceae; genus Hypoxylon; species Hypoxylon perforatum. Next base: position 3,439,727 of record JAOXNQ010000003.1, on the reverse strand, counting down.
AACCCCTGGGTTCGATTCTCACGCGTGCCATATTTAAAAAAACTCAAAAAATTCGAATATTCAATTAAATATTCGAAAATCTTATTTTCTGAATAATATTTCCCTTATCGATATATATTTCCCTATCGATAGGATCTTTGCCCCATATATCCTAGATTGGACCAATCAGAGGTCTCCCTTTTGATGTGGGACCCCCCTTACAATAAATGTTTTTTTTACAATGATTGTTTTTTAAAACAACTGTTGGTATACATAGCATTCATTGTAAAGCTAAACATTGATTGTCGCCCCGCACTAGTTCCCAGTACGGTAAGAATTAACTATTAACAAGAGGGGTACTTTTGATTTCATAATACACCCCTCATTATTCACTAAAAAGATATTATCAGGGAATGCATAATGAGGATGTATTGGGGAACCTCCAGTCACCTCCTGCGGCATCTTCAGGTTGTCCTTTCAGGCTTTTTTTCGGCTCACCAAGAAACATATCAATGGCGTGCTCAGAGTTGAGGTTCCCCGAGATAATAAGAGCCATTAAGGCTTCTTTCAATACTCCTCAAGATCAAAACTCAGTTATGACCGGCTATCCATCTCTTCGTCACCTTCAACCCGCACCACAGCCTCATATCCTTCGGTGGGTGTCATGTGGAATAATGAGGTCTACCAATGACAGAACATACATCGCCACATAGGCAACAACATGTGCTTATTATCGAACCACCAACACCCCATTAACGAGGCTTAAACACCTTCGGCTGGGCTACGAAGGTTGATATAACTCCCTTCCCGAGAAAATCCTCCACAAGGAATCCTCGATGAGACCTCATTCGCAAAAATGTCCAGATCAGACCAGCCTATAGTCAGCGCTTCGGCGGTCCAAACCCAACACAATACTAGCGAAACAGACCAAACTTTGGCCGATGTTTCTGAGATATTCAGAGATGCCTTAGATTCTTTCGTGAAGAACTTATCTCAATCCGAGAAGAAGGACTTCAGCGAACACAAGGATGCGCAATCCGTCATCGATGCCCTTCAAACGATTACCGAGAAGCACCCCATTCATCACAGTCGGCTGACTAATGCTTGTCGCAAATTTCAGCACTTGGTCAACCGGCTACAGCCTTACTTTGATGTCGTCGACACTTTTATCCAGGCCAAGCCTGAGTACATGGCTCCTGTATGGGGGTCGCTGAAAATGATCTTCAAGGTTAGCTTGCGTTCAACTGATGCACACTGCCGATAACGTAGTAATATATTTATTCATATACAGCTCAGCTCAAACTATGTTAACTTCTTAGATAAAATGGCTGATATATTCGGTAATATTTCTGATCAACTACCTCTATACGAAGAGTATGTGACCTTCATCCGTGGACAAGCAGCAGTTAAAAGTGAAGCATATACGAGATTGGAGAAAGTCCTGGGCTACTTGTATGCGGATATTCTTGGATTTTGCTATAGCGCCTACACGCTCTTTGCAAATCCAAAACCGAGTATGACCAACATAAAACTACCTATTGAGAACGGTTGCTCATTTTTCACAGGGTTTGCGACTAGGATTCGCTTAGTTAGCCGCCTTATATGGCAGCCTTTCGATGTAAAGTATAGCGCCTTCATATCGCGAATAAGACAGCACAAGGACCTTCTCAGCCTAGAGTGGCAATTGGCTTCTATGAAAGAAGTCGTCGGGCAGCTTAAGCGATACGAAGGGTGGTATACTGGAAATACACCACAGCCACTAGATGTGGGGCGCGAGGAAAGGGAAAGGACAGAAAAAGACCAAATGCGTAAGTCTTGCAGCTGACTACGTCTATATTTCAACTCACGCGAAATAGTAAAGCGAGTTGAAGAGCTAAAGACGTGGATTGATCCACCACGGTGGACGGAGAGACTTGAGGAAGCCCAGAAGAAGAGGACGCCTGATACTGGAGACTGGATTCTAGACAACGAGCTCTATCAGCGATGGAAGAGATTTGATCGGGAACCAGACCGGGCACCAGAATCCAGAATTTTGACTATCCGAGGTACTGCTTCTCCCAGAGAATTGCTAAACCCCATCTGATTTATCGCTCACGCTAGCTTAATAGGTAAAGTTGGTTATGGAAAGACCACATTATGCTCTGTTCTTGTCGACGACCTCGGTTCATACGCCATCGATGCCGAATGTGCAGCGATTCACACAGGGCATTCTGTCATATTCTACTTCTTCGATAAGCGGAGTGGTAATGCAAATGCACCTACTGACGCTATCAGAGCAATGCTCACGCAGCTCATCCACCTTCACCGTCTTGACAAATATACAGTTGACATTGCGTCTATTATCTTCATGAGAAACGAAACCGGGCAAACCACAGCCAGCTGCGAAGAAGTCCTAGCCGTGCTAAGAATGCTTCTTGATCATCTCGAGTTTACATATCTCGTATTTGATGGCATTGACGAATGCTCGAACCCTCCAGAGCTCCTGGAGATTATACAGGAGATTGCTAAGAAATCAAAGACATCGGCCCTTTCACTTATTGGGCGCCCGTCCTTTCAACTACCAGCAAACTTCAGCGTTCGCATAGATCTTGATCCCAGTCAACTACAGCATAATAGTGATATGAGGAAGTTCTTACGTCCACTATTACAAGAGCTTCCCGACGAGTGGTTATTTCTGGAGGAACTTGATCTCAACGAAACCGTCGATAAAATTACGAAGAGGGCTAACGGAATATTCCTTTGGGCAAAATTACTGATCGATTACTTAAAGCTTCCATCGCTTACAACTCATGACAGGGTGGATATTATCGACAACCTCTCTTCTCTGCCAGATCTGGACTCTCTCTACCAAGTGATCTTAGTCAACCTCGAAAGTCGGTTCCCTGGCGCATCTTTGAATAGCGTATCGCGGCTTTTCCAGTTAGTTGCATATGCTCGCCGGCCCCTTACGCTTGTAGAGCTGCACTATGCCATATCGATACCCTTTGATCGTCAGCAGACTCGCTGCGATCTCATACCCGATATCATGGAGTCTATTGGTCCTTTATCTGGTTCCTTGATTGAAGTATCTGGGGATGGGAAGGTACAGTTCATTCACGTCTCTGCACAGGAATATTATTTAGCGGCATCTTTGAAACGTGACCGAGGCGTCACTTCGTCTAGGCTCTTTGCGAACGGAGGATTGGCGAGTCGTAACATTGCAGCTTCATGCCTTTCCTATATCCTTCATACAGTTCCCCCAGAACCATTGAGTGGATCTTCGCAAGTCCGACCGAATGCACTAGCTATTAAAAGAAAATATCCCTTTTTAGAATACTCGACGGCAAGTTGGGGCAATCATTTCAGAGATAGTTTTCAAGAGTTACCAAGAGGGGCGGAATCTGCGACATCCGGAGACGCTACTTGGCTTCGGCTTTCCCACCTCCTCTGCACTTTTCTGGACCGCGAGAGCACCATCACCTTATGGATTGAGGCCTCGTGGTTGTTCAAGAAGCGGCCGGTGGCTCCTCAACTGCCCAGCCTCGATTCTATAAAATCTATTCTGGCGGATAACCCAGAAGCACTAAGACTTATTTGCGAGGCACGGAAACCCCTGAAGGACCTCTTCAAAGACCTAGAGATATTGCGTGAGTCTTGGTCGCATGTTCTCATTGGGGAACCTAACGAAATCTGGCAGCCGAGTATATCGGCATTCACGAAGTCTCCCTTCTGGATATCAACGAATAAAGCCAGAGTAATTGATGTTCCACTGTTTCAAGCAGGACTCAAGGAATTTATCGTCATTCGGTCTCAGCTGTCACAGGATGGAACGTGTATGGGAGTAGTTAAATTAATTCCTACGAAGTAAGTTTATTTACGAATAAGTGTCTAGGAGGTAGTTATTTAGAAAAATAGGTGGTTGCATGATGCTTGTCTGCTGACAGTTACCAGGCAATGGCTTGATAAGGGGAAACCCGAACATAATGACCAAGAACATAGCCAAGACAGCGGCGGTAACGACATTAGTTGCGAAACCCCCGACAATTGGACCGCGAGGTACGAGCTGTGGTGCCTTGTTTCGAACTCGTTTATCAAGGCGGTAGAAATTAATCTTTCGGACGACGACATGCGACCATTTGTTATGCTACCATCTGCAGCAAATACCAACAAGTTTTGGAGAGTAGGACTAGAGCCAACTGTGTCTTTGCCTCTCAGCATCAGTGATGACCTACACATGATGATAATCATCAACACAATCGTTACGATCCAATTAGACGAGTCCAGAAACAAAAGCAATAGTGAACAAGCAACTATAGCAGCTTTTAACTACCAGGTCTTGAACATCAACAACCGTATCGCTGTCATAGACCCTAATCAAATCATAGTTGGGGAGTTTTACCGTATGAAATTCAGTCCTTCAAACAAGTATCTTGCTATCATACACCGGGACCTGGCAGCGAAGTTTAGGCCATACAACCAACCGTGGATACTACAAATTTTCCGCGATGAAAATCACAGCTCAAAACAGATGGCTGCGCCGAAGTACATCTTCATCAAAGCCTTGGGGTTCTCTACCGATGCCTTTATGTCACCGCTCAGGGGGGTCGCATTCCATCCATCTGCCCCCCGCCTCGCGTTCGCCCAGTATTTGGACTGCGTATCCGAGACATACCTCTGGGACTTCGAAAAGCCATTCAACGGAAAACCTAACCCCTTCGCAATCCACGACCCGCCAATAATCGATCCTGTATTTTCAGACAACGGTTGCTATCTCTACGGCACTGGCACTCAGTCCACCAGCTCCGCGGGGCAGCCCCTAATTTTCAAACTACCCGCCCCCATTGAGCCTGAATGCACGTCTCTGCTCGAGAGCAAAAAATCCCAGTGCCTTCAGGAAACTATGGAGCAAAGCCAGAGCCAAAGTCTAGCAAGCTTCCACACCGCAGTACTCGAGCTAGCTGCGCAGCCCCAGCCGCCCGTGCAACGCGCCAATGTCCTGTTTTTCGACAAGGACGCCGGCGGCGTGGCGCACATGTCGCGACTCTGTAAACTTACCAGGGAGGGCGCCGTAGTCCTTACTACGCTGGGTCTAGACGGACAGTTACGCAATGAGACTCTCAGTCGCCTCCCCAAGGAAGCACAAAGGTGCGACGTTTCTGTCATACATGAGTTGAGTGCCACGCCAGGCATGAAAGACGCGGTGCGCATCGTGCTGGATAGGAGCTCCCAAGAGTTCTACTCGCACGAAGACTTGATCACCGCGCCGCCTGCGGTCGTAGAGCAGGAAAAGGATAGCATACCCTCCTACGTGACCACCATCAAATTGGATAGCCAGCAAGTACCTCCGGCCCTCCTGGAGCCCTTGCGAGAGAACAACAGCGAAGGAGTGTCAGAAATTGGAAATGAAATTGAGTCGCTGAGTTTCTAAACAGTCTCCGGTGCCTTAACCTCTCTGCCGCCGCCTAATCGGACTACAAGGCGGGCTAATGCTATGAAGCATGACACGAATAGGGGAAAGGATAAGCGAGATTGGTTAAATGCACATTCTTGAGTCGTAAACATTGACGAGACCTCCAGAACTTTTTGGAATCAGATTATCTATTATTAAAGTTTAGGGCCTTTGAGCCGTATGAGAGCTTCCTGCGTGCCAGAATACACCAGCTTCCCCGTCTCCATAACCCAGGCCCTTTGGTGGATGACGACTCTGCCGTCGGCGCCCCACGACGTCTCCCTCTCGAGCACGAGCCACCCGTCGATTCTCGCCTGCGGATCGTGAAAGGAAACGGTGTGGGTGAGGCTGACGCCCATGGCGACGTTCCGGAATCCCTTCCCGGCGGCCTTCAAATCCGTAGCCAGAGCGGTCCCGAACAGGAACTCGTCGGATAGGTACGAAAACGCGGCTAGGTGGTTCTCGGTAGAGAGGGGCGGCGCGCGGACGAAGATCCGGATCCGGAGATCCGTTGGTTGGTCCGACGTCTCCATGCCGATGGGCCGCCAGTCAAAAGGCCACTCTTTGGGCGTGAGCGCCATCAGCGGTACAGACTTGTCGACTAGGTTCCCCTGCAGGGCATACATTTCCCCCGGATCGATGTCCTCCGGACGGAGCCCGTTCAGGTCCGGCATGGGGATCCCGTACTGCAAGGCGTTGGCAACCGGCCTGACGGTATTCTGGAAGGATATTATAGCGACGTAGACAAAAGCCTCGCCTTGCGTCATAAGCACGACTCGCGTGACGTAGGTGTTCCCGTCAAAAGTGCGAGCGACGCGGTATACGACTTGGTGTCGAGCGTCTACCGAGCCGAGAAAGGGAGACTGTGACGAGTACATGTGGAAGGCATCGGGAAAATAATGGAACAGGTACACGTGTTAAAAACATGCAACACTTCAGAGAAAAAAAATGCAAAAAAGCTCGGCGGGTTGAGAGCCTCTCCGACACCGTCGGGGATCGAACCGGCCTACGAAAACAGGGAGCGTCCTCCCGGTTTTACAAGTGGGGCCGACTACAGCTGTAACCACTAGACTACCGAGTCAGCGACTTGGGTCAGCAGTTACAGAGAGCCGGCCGATGTTTTGAGGTGCTGTTGCTATGGAATATATGCCTTGGTTGTTTAGCTGGATGTTTGGTTGGTTGTTTAGCTGCTTGTTTGTGGTTGTTTGGTTGGCGGGGGGCGTCGTAACATCTCGCGAGGCTGGCCAAAGCTCCTCGGCTTCGAAATGTGTGGGGTGAAGTTTTTAGTCCGCTATCATGAACAAAACTCATTTGGTACATCAAAATTATACACACAAGCATATTATACTCATTAAATAGGGCATTTATACGCATGGCTCCTACACCTTAAGTGGGTGTTCCTTTTCCCCCTTTTCCTTTAGTTGGTCTTCCACCTCCCTACTAGCATCGCCGTCATCAGCAATGCCGTTCTTCACCGGGTACTTAAGGAAACCCTTCTCTTCTACCTCGCGGATCTTCTCTAAAAATATTTCTCCCATCATGAAGTAGCCCTCGTCCGTTGGATGTATTCGGTCGTTGCCAATGTCACTAGGCATCGGTCGCCCAGGCAGCCCCTGGTCGTAGTGCATCTCCGCCATGGCGACCGGCTTCCCCTCCCGCAGCAGGTCGGTAGCCGCCTGCCGGATCTGCGCGTTGGCGCCCTTCATGCAGTCCTCGAACGTAAGGTCCGGCGTCGTCAGGAGCGTCGACAGGATGACGGTGGCCCGCGGCGAGGCCTCAATGAGGTACTCGACGAGCTCGCGCATGCGCTTGAGGATGTGGATCGTGTCGTCGTTTTGGAAGCAGTCGCTCGTGCCGACCTGTATCAATACCAGATTCGGCTGCAGGTATGGTACGGCTTGCTCTGCGTGGTCGCGCAGCTGCCGGATGCGGTTGGAGCCGTAGCCTTCGACGTCGTTATCAGGGAAGTCGCCAAACCGGTTGAAGCCCACGAAGTTGACTGGATTGCCCATGGCCGTGAGCTTGTCGCGCAGATATTTCCTGTAGCCCCTGTCGCCCGTCGAGACCTCGCCGCGCGTCACCGATGCTCCCAAAAACATGATGCGCAGGGGCATTCCTCCCGCTACGGGCCCATCTTCTGATATCTTGTTTTTACCTGGCGCTAGGCGGTGCCATTGATAATCGACGTCGACTGTGTCGGTAAAGAAGACGACTAGAGGTTGGCGTGTGAGTGAGATTGTCGACTGTCTGGTAGATATTTCATTGGTACTCACCTATTATCAAAACTAGCGCCACCGCAGACGCGCCGGCCAACCTGTAAATACTGGGCATGATGATTGGCACCTTAACACCACGACGAATTGCTGACCGACACGCTCGATAGGCCCGTAAATGGCGTTGTTTTCTCACCAGCTCATATCATCCTCGAGCTTCATCAACTACCTCAAAAATTCAGTTGGTCACTTATTTCAAGGTCGACACCCCCAGCTTCTGTTTAAAAAGGGAAGTGAAATTTCTTTGTCACTTACCCCTGGGCCCTGGGGAATCATTCCTTCTATAAGGAAAATCCATTTCAGGGGTAGGTAATCGGTAAACACGGCACAGCAGCTGTTGTGCTACATGCGTACGTCACGCCAATAAAGGGCTTCCCTGCGGCCTTGGCAAACAAGAAAAAAACTCAGCCGCCCGTCAACTTATGCTTTTTTTCTTATTGCGAATCTCGCATATTTGCCCCAATTGCGACGACGCTGCGCGATGGCTTGCATGTGGTGGGGGGTGTCGTCGATCCTACCGCTGATTTCTCCGGTCGGAACTGACCAACGACGTCGTCCCGTCGCTATCGGGATCATCCAGGCAGAACCCTTATTCGGTCCATCAAGACCGACCCTTTAATTCGTTCATGCGTCGATACGAGCCGCAAGGTTTCAGGTTCAAGATGAGGATGTATGCATGAGTTTTACGAATGGTATTGTGTCGACGATTTTCAAAATGACCCTTCGGAGTTCCGGAGTACTTAAAATGCTCGAAAGCAGTAATCTGTACCTATTTTGGCAGTTGCATTACCCGATTTTGACGGTATCCACTTATTTCTCAATTTCAGCCCCCAAATTCGAGATTTTTGAAAAATTGACACAAATTTGTCAGCAATTGTAAAAGCACCCTTGATTTTAAATGCACTTGGGGCATTGAAATACTAGAAATTCAAACGATTTAAAAGATACGAGATTTAATTGAATGCGACCGTGGATTATAGCTACAAAATCAATTAAAAACATCGGATTTTTCAAAAGCTGGCCCGTGCGTTGTTGTGGCCGATCGGAGGCACGGAGCTCAGCACGGGCCAGCGCAGGGGCCAGCCGAAATAGCCACCACAACCACCACCTGATGCTTTAAGCTCCAGGCCAGCTTTATGCTTTAAGCATTAAGCAATAAGCGGCCGAAGGCCGCACGGGGGCTGTCGTGTGACGAGCCCGAGTCAGGCCGTAAAAGGCGCGCGAAGCGCGCCTTTTGCGGCCTGGCTCGGGCGAGGAACCGGCAGCCCACGTGCAAGAGTCTGATAGCGAGCCTGGAAGCCGGCGTTGGTATTATTCCGGGGGCGCAGGGGCCAAAGGGCGGCCTGGGAGCTGAGCGATTTAGCCAATCAGACGTCTCGTAAAACTCATGTTTTTGTGCTCCCCGATATGCCCGGGGGGCCGCGATTTATTTATTATTATTATTTTAAATTAATATTAAATTACGTTTTTTTTTAATTAACTAAGGTAAGACAATAAAGCTAAAAACAACTATTAATTACTATATAAATTTAATGGAATCTATATCTTATAATATATCGCGCATTATATATTTCAGTTTGTAATATATTGTCTTGAACCTATTTATTATGGAATATAGCTACAAGTATCATTTAAATAAACCGAACTAAAGTATTAATATAGAAAGATAAAAATTTTCATTATAATAATTGGTATTGTCAATATATATTCCTACTCTTATAAAAGTCTCGTATAATATAAGATCGG